>LTAE01001962.1:0-33046 GCA_001647135.1 Pontederia paniculata | reverse complement strand
TTGGGGCCGAACCTCGTCAACAACTTGATCCGTGTCTTGAGTTTGCATTTCTCTCTTACTTGCTTTACTTATCATCTTGCATTCTCATATTATTATTGCACTTGTTCTTGATTGAGAATTTACGATTTGAGCTTTGCGATAAATTGATTTTGAGCTTTCGCGTTTTTATTGTGAAATCGGTTTAAAGTTTTTTTTACACCAATTCACCCCCCCTCTTGGTGCCAAGTGATCCTACAATGTTGTTCCAAGATATTATTATTTTCCTGAGGTTGTTCCAGGGTAGTAGGTACATTGGAGATCCTGATGTTGTTTCAAGATATGATTGATTTCTTTGATGTTGTTCCAAGGTAGATGGTATGTATGAACTCCTAATGTTGTCCCAAGGAAGCATGACTTTACCCTTATGGCATGATTAGATTACGTTGTTTCCCATAATGACCATTGTGATAGTATGAAGCACTTGATTTAACGCCATATTAATATACATATTCATGCTGATATCTATTTGCCTATTTTATGTATTTGTTGTCTTACATACTGAGCATTTTATGCTCATGAGATATTATTTCTCATGTGTTGAACCCCATAGGTAACTAGATCGTGGTGGATTCTTGATGCTGGTGGTGTGTGCGACGCTCGTGATGGATACTATATGCACATGAATGATCTTTTGAGTCTCTTGTCATTAGGTCTCTCTATTCTGAATAATTGAGTTGCATAACTTACAATCAAATATAGTAGACTCCTCGTTGTTGAGAGACATGTAGACTCTCGGTTTGTTTATCTTCCACATCTTATCTATTGGATATTTTAGTTATCTCAGCTTTGGTTTCATTACCCTACTTATTCCATACTTTTTGTAACCAGTTAAAAGGTCAAAATATAAGTCAAAATTTTGTATGACATATAGCGTCTCTAGGTCCACATCTTTGCCACATGATGGGTGTGGGTTTGGGGTCGTTATAGTAAGGTATCAAAGTCAACTTCGCGTGCTCACTTGAACCATGTGGGACAACTCAACAAGAACGTTGAACTCCAAAGAGGGAAAGATTGTAAGGTCCCAAGATGATGAAATAAAAGTTAGATGACGATAATGACAGTTAGTCCCACATGGACAAACACGAAGGTGTCATAGGCTTATAAGTAACGCACCCTCCTTATCATTCAAGACGTATTTTAAATTCGTGCGGGCCATGGTCCCAAAGCGAACAATTTCTTGAATGGATCGGAGGTGTTACAGAATTGTAATGCCTCCAAAATTAGACTTTGCCACCTGGCAAAATCATGACTTCATGGACACTATGGGATTACCTCCATGACTTTGCTTTGGCCAATAAATTAGCCCACATCAGATAAATCTAATATTTTAAACTAAAATATTTTTTTTCAATATAGAGACTAACAATCCAATACATTTGTTTCAATAACGTTAAACATCAAGACTAATCAAAGGAAATACTAATAACTCAGAGTGATAGCTATCATAAGACACAACTAGGATCCTATATCATGTGCAGTGCAGACCATCACGAGCACCATCATCATCACTGTCATCAACTCCTACTAAGCATCTAGATTACCTACATAATTGAATTTGTAGGGGAAAATTCGTGAGTCGTGACACTCAATATGTAAAGATCATATAAAAAAATGAAATAATAATCAGGAGTCAATATGTGGTTAGATCAAACATTTCCTTTCTTATTTTAAAACAATAACCATGTGAGGCATCCATACATTGTTTTGATGTTTATGTTAGATATAATGATATCTAAAGATTGAGAAGTTTATCTTCATGGGTAAGATACTTCTTCCATAATGTACTAGAAGTGAATGGAAGTTCGATGAAGAAGTTTGATCAATTTGCAAGCAAGAGATCATTCATGATGATTTATAAAAAAAATCACTTTATTTCGTAGCAAACATGTGGTATGAAAAAAATGACATCGTAAAAATATAGCACATAGTTTTCCTTTAATCTTCTCGACTCTTTTCACTTGTGCCCATCTTTTTTCTCTAAGTACATCATGTGCGGTTCTTCAACTTGTCATTATGTTTTTCGATTAATTCTAATTTTTAAGATAATAGATTCAATAAATTCATAATTTTACCTATGATAATGCATAGAAAATATAACACCACGCTAGTTAATGACTCAAAATCAATCATCTATGCTTTGGATTGGGTTTGACGAGCATGTGCAGCCCCCACATAGTGTGAAGCCACATTTTATTGTAAGGGTGATGGACAGGAACATATATTTTATATTGAAAATATGACTTCAAATCATGTGGGTTTCTTATCCTTTTTGAATTATGCTCATGTCGATATTTGATTTTAGTGGTAAAAATTTATTTGATCTTATATTAGAAATAATTTATAATATGATTTAAGTACATGAATTAAGAATAATATATTTAAAATATTAGTACCTAATGTTTTTATGTAAAATAAATAATTTCATCACTTATATATAAATTAAGTTATAAATGGTAATGCTAAATAATTTTATATTCTGATTTCTTTTACGTTATTATGATATTCATTTTTTGTCTATAATAATGTAGGAGGTCCCCATTTTAACTCAACAATAGTGCCACATGTCAAAAAAATTGCAAAATTTATTGTTTGGATCATTCAAACTTAATTTTCAATATACAAGTCATTCAAATTTAATTTTATTGTTTGGATCATTTAAAATGACACCTCTTAGTTTTTTTTGTATTTTTTTCATTGATATCATGGAAATAAAAAATAAAAAGGAAAATACATGAAACATTAGAATAAAAAATAAAAAATGTAAATGATATTAAAAACAAAATTTTAAAAAATAAAAAAAATATATAATGGTCTTACTTTGGTCCGATCAATTGTTAACTCGTCGGATAGATCTTTATGGGTGGATAATGTTAAACGCTTGTTTGATGAGTCAATGTTCGTGTCATAAGTTATCATGTTGATCGGACTTGTCCGATATCTGCAAAGTTTAGAGGAATATTCAAATTTTGTTGCACAGACATCACTTAAAAAAATTATAAATACATTATTGACATATTAAATATATATTTAATTCTAAAGGCGATAATCTTTCGCCTAGTTTATTCAACTCTTCACAAAATCTTTGAAAAAAAAAATCAATCTAACAAGATATTGGTGAATTTATAAAGCAACATGCACGAACTAAAAATAAGTTAAGTAAAATACTTCGGCAACACAAAAGTAATGATCTAAAAAAAAAAAATTAAAGTTAACATTTCATAATTTAAATAAAATTTAATTTTAAATTTAGTAATTTAAAATATAAGCAACATATATTTATAATTATCTGGGGCTGAATAATAATAAATAAATAACAAACTAAACGGCGGCGGCGTGTCAGCGCGAAATCGCCGTCCTCAGCTTCGTCGGCGGGAGCGCCCGGCGGTTTTGGTCAACCTATCGCATCTCGATAGCCTGATCAGGTGCGCTGTCGCCGCCCTCGGAGCTGCTCTTCCACTGATCAGGGACGGCGCGCCCATATTCGAGTCCGCAGCGTTATCGATTGGTCCGCGCGGAGGATGTAGTACAGGTTCTGCAGACGCCCATGGAGTGTGTACAGAAAAGGCGTGGATTAGTAAGGTGCGCGCATGTTGGAGGGCCGCCCGTTCACCAGGCGCTGCCGGAACTGCCGTTCGTCGTTCGTTTCGACGTCGCCGCCGTCTGCCGAAGGTTCGCCGATTCTTCTCTTGTTCTCCATTTCGTTTTTTCGATTTTTGTGGGAGATGGTGTCATGAGGAGATGCTGCAACGATATAACTGAAAAAAAATGTTCTTTTTTGTTGTTAAACGTTGATCTTATCATCCCTCTCATCTATGCTATTTTTTTCCTGATTTCCTGGTTTAATATTCATCTGGTGGTTAGAAAATAGAAATGTCGGGAGATGAGGGAATCAATTTGGTTCCTGTTTCTAATTACGTGTGACTTGATTCATTACTACCAACTTTGATCTCATCACCTACCCTCATGATAGATATCGTTTTGTTCTTTTATCATTGGCGTCAATGTTGTATCCGATTTTTATTTTGTTTTCTGTTGTTTCCTTTTCCAATCCAACTCACTTCTTTAAAGCTTTAATTACAACTCTTGTTTCTGATTTCCACATGATGATACTAATCTGCAGTAGGCCTCATTGCCCTCATAAATTAAGAGTTAATACTAATTAATTTGTATTATGACTTCTTCTAATTTGCTATGATCAGGATCATTAACAGGCTAATTAAACATAAGGTAGCGTGTCGATTTTAATTTCCTGTTGTTGACCTGCCTTTTCTTGCATCATAAGAACTCTTAAATTGAGTTAGGTTGTCAGCTATCTTGATCACATCAGCAATTGAACAGAAGGAGCAGATATGTTTCTTTAATTGATGAGTGATTCTCTGTTGAAATATAATAACGAGCCTGTCCATCAACTAAGAATCACTGACATCATCACTTGTTCAGGTGTAGCAATCAGCATATAGGATCATTTGATTAGTTCCATTTGTTTTCCTTTAAAATGTAAAGTAGCTGCAAAGTTCAGTATTCCTGGCCGAAGTTATCTGCAAGATTGAATTCTAAGGTCCAGTTCTACTGTTCCTCAGCTTAAATCTTCTTATCCCCTTATCTATACATAAAACTGGGGAAAAAATTATCTTGGGGCGGTGGCAACCTTAAGATTTTGACAAGGTGAAAAGTATACAATTGAAGATACTTATTGGCATCGGAGTTGTACAGCAGTCGAAACAAAATTATATTCTGCATAAAACTCTCTCTAGAGTCATTCAAACTTGATTAAATTATTTTAATCAGCCATATGCAGTAATGATAGAATCTTTTCAGAACTAAAACTCATAGATGCAGTTAATTCTCCTGAAATCAACTGCATCTGCATATATCATCAAGTCGTGGACCTTGATATCTTAGATTATATTCTGACAAGAAAATTCATTTTTTTCTGAGATAAATGTTTATCAAATCAGTGGATTATCATCCTAACATTAAACTTATGACATAGAAAGGAACATTTCACCAAAGTTTGAAAATGACACCTCTCTATTGATAATAGTGGATGACTTAATGGTGAATCAAAACTTGGATGGGGTAACCCAACCAAACCAAGCTAACAACAAAGATATCTATTCACCAACTCATTTGTATAATATTGCTGGACTTGGTACAAAGGATTACAATTGCACTGTACAGACTTCAAATCTGTACTTTTTCTCCTGAATCTGAAACATATTATATCTCCTGACAAGTACTGTTCCTTGCATGACCAATCCATTAGTTGCTTAGGAAACATCCAGTGCCCACCCATTACAAAGGCTTCAATTCTCCCTTTATAAGCCCCCTCTATCTCTCTCCCTCCATAGGCACAAACATCCAGTCTCCAATTCCTCCCTCTCTCAAGTCTTAACATCTCTCATCAGAATGGAAGGTCTCATTCCATATGTCTACAGAGCCATAGTAGAGTATGCCAATGGAGGGAGCGGTGGTCATGTGCAAGGTTCATGGTTCGACGAGTCAACTCATTACATGCGGTTGCTTGGTGACTCGGGCAGGTTTCAGAAGTCTGATATGCAGCTTTTTCACATGCCAAGCCCTTCTGCTCCTGCTTCGGCGATGGTACACTCTCCCGTCCGGCCAGTCTCCTCGCGCTGATACGCCTGAAGGCGATCACAAAGGTGATCATCTGAGGCACAGATTTGGATACATATTCCTTGCTAGTTAGGGGTATTATCATAAGTTTGTTAGTCACAATTTGTACATGCTTGAGAATGCTGTGTTTCTGATTTATATTTAAGCAATAAGGCGTGCGAAAAGGGAGCTTTCTATTAGGTTATAAAGTGTGCCCGCCATTGGTGAGGTGTGCAAACTATGTAGGCCTTTGTAGGAGTATGAAGAAATGTATATATGCTATGCTGCCTTGATGCCTTCCAAAAGGGAAGGATGGGAGCTTGTAAATTGTATATGAAATCAAAAGAGTGAAGTTACTCTGTTGAAGTATATCTTTTTTCTGCCTAAAAGATATTTTTCCTCTTTGGTGTGAACAAACCTCTGTTGAAGTATTATGGCTTTTATTCTTGTGGAAAAAGAATACATTTAGAATATATGTGTGTGTATATATATAGATATTGTCAATTTGCATCCTTTATCGTTCTGCAGTGTTGAAATATCTATTTCTTATCAATCTGCATTATTTGTTGAAATAACTAACTGATAACACTTTATATATCATAGATATAAATAAGGACTTAAATTCCCTAAATTGAGGGCATAAATTATGATATTTTGTCAATTTGCATACGTCTTGTCACCCCGTTGTTTTGTTTCACCAATACGGAAATAGCACCTAACCTAGTCATAAATGATAAAATTAATTGATATTTTATCAGATGTTTTAACTTTATCTTTTTCCTGTAAATTAATTTTGGCCATTCTGCCTTCAGTAGAATTGATGTACATCTTTATTTTTTATTTATCTTTTCTTGGTTTTGAGCATATGAACATCATTTTAGAACTTAAAGAAAAGGTAGATTAACTACACTTGAACCTCTCTTGACAAAAACTAAATATTGGGAGGAAATAATACAATTTTCTTCTAGAACTCCAAACCGAAAAGAAAAACAAAGCCTTGAAAAATGATCAACAATATCTTTTGGCCTTTTTTTATTGAAATCTTTAGGCTTTGGTTAAAGGAAAAAATGAAGTATGTCTCATGTGTAGTAGCATTCTAAAATGGCGAGAAAAAATATAATTTGATTTATATTTTTGTTTCGGGAAGACACTTCCGTTATTCACCTCAGTAATTAATAATTTTAAAGGAAGAATGCTTTCTTTTTTTTTCTCTATGGATAAATAACTCATAAAATTAGTAAAAATGTACTGAGAAATTTGCATCACCTGACTGAAAATTTTGTTGCTAATTCTTTAAAATTTTATGAAAAAATAATTTTAGGCCGGGCCATAACTAATTTAGACCTATGTCTGAAGCCCATGGTTTTTTCTATATGGGCCCAATTTTGAGCCACATCAAAAAGGCCTTGTCCGCAACAAGGCCATTTAGTATCGAGAACGGTAAGTAAAAATAAATAATAAATAACATTAAATACCGATCAAAATTATTACACAAATATTTAAAAAACATCACGGCTCGTCGCCATCGTCGGTCGGCTTCGACTGCGGGGATACATCCGTCCATCGCCGGCCAACCTCTTGCATTTTTTGATGGCCCGAGATGCAGTTATCCTCGGTCCTTTGCTTCCTATCACGGACGTTATAAATAATAGATATTTTCACCTATATTTGATAGAATAATTTCTCTTTGAAAAATTAAATATTCACATTATAAATCTTTTTAAGTACCAACCCTACCCTCATCATTTTTGTGTGTGTTTGTTCTTTTATGAAATGACACCTAGTTGTTTAAATTATCAATGTCATATGTTGTAACTTGATTCTTTTGAAGAGCTTTAACTTGCATGTAGGACCAGTTATAATAAGGCTTACATTATAATATGCTTACTGATTTTTTATACTACAAAGCTGTTTTTTTTTTTTTTTTGCCAATTCTTTGTGCTTTCATGTGAATCAAATACTCATCATCATTGCATCGATGCAAAGTTGCATCTTTGGCAAAATCTTTCAAGAATTCAGTAGCTCTTAGTAAATCATTTTTCATTTTTCTTCTTGCCTTTTGTTCATTGTAATTCAATTCACTATAGCAAATTCATTCTTCTAAGACTCCAGTTGAACAGGCATGTGGAGACTGTAGTGTAGGCTATAAATACTGCCACATTCTAAACTTGAATGTCAGCCCAAAGTTTCAAATGAACCCATAAGATGAAGAAAACTTACTGTGCTCTTCCCCTATGTCAACATGCAAAAGGGTCCTCATTATATATCTGATTTATTTATAGTTCCCCTTCTGCATAAATTTAAATTGCATATGGAAAAGTGATCCATGTAACAGAGTGATGCTGTATTTGGTCAATGGCTCTGCTGAGTGAACATAAACAACTAAGAAAGTGGACCAGTTACATGATTATGCCATTTCTGGAAATAGTTATATGTCCAAGTTCACAAAGTCAGCTACAGAGTTGATGATTTAGGTAGATGAACATATTTTAAAATGCCTGTGAGGCTCTGTCTACAGGTTCGCGTTTGTTGTAAGTTGTAACTTTCCAATACCTACTGCAACTATATGTTGCCATTGTTAACCTTGAGGAGGTCAGAATATGTGGTGGTCCAAGCTCTTTTATGAAAAAAACAAAAACTCTAATTTGCATGTTTGTGTCTAAGTTGTTGTACCATTTGTCTTAAAAAATCATGCAATTTTAGCTTTCTTCATTTGTTGTTGAGGTTAATGCAATTTGATATCACCTAATTGAAATATAAATTTCATCAACTGTCATCCAATTATATTATTTTCTCATTTAATCCTCCGACTTTGTTTCATAATATATATATTTTTTATCTTTTAAATCTTGGGTTATTTCCTTAAACCTCCCTCGACCTATCATGAAATTTCTAATCTAATTTTAAATTACAAAATCGAGCATAAGTATGTTAAACTTTTTTAATTGGACGTTTAGATCCAACCATCTGATTTTCCATTTTTAATATTTTTATCTATTAAATGACCATTTTGTCCTTGATCTCCCTTATTGCTTAATCGCACCCGTTTGACCTCCTCCCCCCTCTTCTCCACCGCTGCTGCCCACAAATTGGTATCCTTGGCCGAGGTCGAACTCATGCAGGTGCATGAAGAACTCAATGGTGGGCTCCCTCCCGCGTGAACGCCATACGTCAAAGGCGAGGGATCGCAAGTGAGCTTCAACGCCATCTTATAGACGACAATGTCGCGGGGGGTGCGGATGATTGTGCAAGGGAGAAAATAGATGTTGAGAGGGATAGAGAGCTGTCGTGGAGGACGAAGACACTGGGGCCAGCAAAGAGGAGCTGGGAGAAGGCCGCAAAGGGTGGTGGAGGGGTTGCACGATAGGCTGAGGACGATGAAGACCAAACGGGAAGGCGACGTAGGAGCGGAGCCGACGAGGGAGCATAGGAGGGCCATAAGGGCTCCTAAGAAGCCGGTTATGAGGGCGATGAGCCGATCTGGCCACAGGGTGAGCCGATTCGGTCACGGGGTTATCATGGGCGGGCATGAGCTGCGGCGGGGAGGAGAACGAGAGTGGAAAAGGAGAAGAAATAGAGGAGAAGCGATCGTCGTGGCACCACAGGCCACGAAGCCGAAGAATGAGCCTTTGAGAGGGGGATTTCGTTGCAAAAAGAAAAAAAAAGTGTGTAGTTCGTGTTCGATAGTGGATTTTGTGCATCCAATCCGTTTAATTCCAGGAACCAGGTGTAGACCATTCTCCAAGAGAATTTTTTTTGTTAACTTTTTAATTTTGGAGGGCAAAAGTGACATTTAAAATAAAAAAAAGGTTAGGTTTAACGATAAACCGGATGGAGGATAACAGAAGTAGAAGTACTAACGTATTCGATTGAAAATAATTTAGACCTACTTATGCATGATTTTATAATTCAGGGTTAAATATGAAATTTCACGATAATTCAAGGAAAATTTAAGGAAATAACCTTCTATGTGTTGTCCTCTCAATCGGCTATAGCCAATTTAGCGATTACCACGCCTCTTTCTCTCTCTGTCACATCAACTAATAAAAATGTAAATATATAAAAAAAATAAAAAAAAAATGAGAGAGAAATAGAGGCAGCCCTCCCTTTTGTTTTCAACAATAGGGGAGGGAGGTCACACTCCCTCCGCTATTGAATACCTAAAAGGTGGAGGATATTTTTGTTACAAAATGAAGTTGAACGACTGGATGGGGAGAACAACTATAGTTGGAGGACTGATGGTGATATTTATCCCCATCCAAAAAGAACTACAAAGAAAAGGAGAACGGGGGCTTAAAAACAAGATGCTTCTTCACTACCAAACATGAGATAAATAGATAACTAATAGGCTTTCTCAACATGACACAATGCATGTGACACAGATGCTTAACAGATTTCTAGTTGAATAGAGAAAGCTAAGAAGACACAAGTAAAAATGGAGCACATCGAAGTTAACAATAAATATATATTTAGAATTTTCTGCAACATGTATTTGTTAAAAGGAAAATTATGTGCAGATTACATCTAAAAGTACTGGTCCAGCAGAAGGATAGCAGCATGTGAGTCCTGCATCATAGAGGAAGGTCCATAAAGAATATTTGCTTATCACAATGCTGTTGTAGAATAGGAATCCTAGAAGCCATCCTAGATAATTGTCCTAGAGAAATATGTATAACTAGTAGTAATGTCTTAGCTGATGTTGTTGCTAAATTCTTCTTCCCTTGATCTTTATTCTGTGCAGAAGTTGAAGGAAAAGGAGAAACAGTTGAAATGGTTATTTGACAGTGGGATAATATGTGGAAACTTCAAAAAATTACTCTATACAGGAATGACCCTTGCCTTGGATTATGCCTCTTGCAAAGAGTGCCCATGCACTAAACTTCAGCACTGTACCTCATCAGTTCTGTTGAAGACAAAAGAGACAGGCCACACCTTGTCCTGGAAGCTCAATACCAAATTGGCAGGTGAAGCCATGGACCATTTTGGAACCCATATTATGGTGAGTCCTCATACACATGGATAAATATTTCACGTGCAGCCAGTACCTCCATCACTATGTCATGTTGTGCACATAGTTTTCTTTCTATATTTTTATTTTATTGCATTAAAGATTCCAATACTTGCTTCCATGGTAAAAAAAAATGTGGCAGACAAATGCTTATTATTTATTCACATGGAAGGAACTGTTGTTGCTGAATACTGATGGAAAACAGATGCTTTTAATGCACCTAAACATAATATTGTCATCTCATTGTAAGAGTCAGCTGTTTCATGACCTAATATTATCTCATGTTCAAGGTCAATGTTTGAGCTTCAAAGTTGTGATCAAAGAATGATCCTGTGGAATCACATAAATTAGGCAAAAAGTTTAGGCTGCCTACCAAATAGACCTACCAAATGGCTTCTTAAGATCCAAGTAAAAATTAATAGTGCTAAATTATTATCACCATGAGTATTCTAATCAATTAGATCCTTCAAAGATGGAACTTTGCACATGTATCATCAGGTTGGCCATTGCCTCCTGTCTGGGTTTAAAGAATTTGATGGTACCATAGCAATTGACCAAAAAATTGATAATTATTTCTTTTCCATTAAAATTTTGA
This sequence comes from Pontederia paniculata, assembly GCA_001647135.1. Taxonomy (NCBI): domain Eukaryota; kingdom Viridiplantae; phylum Streptophyta; class Magnoliopsida; order Commelinales; family Pontederiaceae; genus Pontederia; species Pontederia paniculata. The sequence continues at coordinate 21,788 of LTAE01001962.1, read as the reverse complement.
GATGAAAAATATAAAAATGATCAAATGTAATCATGATGTGTTACCTATCACAAACTATTTTAATCTGATTTTCAGAAATTATATTGTCGGACTTTAATTATGTGATCTCATAAAAGAAATGGTGCATGAGATTGGAATCTAAGTCGACAACAAACAAAAATCCATCTCAAAATTGAAAGTTCAAGTTGCTTTCTTTTCATTTGATTTATGTTAAAGTTAGCAAGCATCCTAAAAGCCTTGTCGCAAGGAGTAGCAAAATGAGGCCATGTGAAGATTAAAAATCAAATTGTTCAATTTTTTTTTTCTTTTTGAGAATGAGAACAGTTTTATTGACGGAAGGTTGAATGTTTACAATTCTCCAATCATAAAATGTAACATACATGTTGAATAATGATATAGTACTTGTGTTTTGAGATACAATTATCTTATTTTGCAAATTTGTGATATCCTTTTAAGGAAAACAAAAAACATAAATTCTAATTGAGTTAATGAGTATGTAGATACCGAAATTACAAACATATGGGTAATAAGATTTGACAAGTTTTAAATTTGAATTATTAGATATAGTTTGAGGATAAATTTTCCCAAAAGTAAACAATCATGCAAAATGGCCAAATCGTGTTATGAGAGTTGAATTGGTGGAACTTGCACTTTGTAAATTCAACACGTTATCTAAATCAGAATTCGGACCTAATTATTTTCATCAGAATTGGCAAACTTTTGGACGGTGTCGGTAGGCCAAATATTTTATGTAGCAATTTGATGAAAACAAAAAAGAAATATGAACACGGTTGCCTTGCAACTTTGGATACAATTTTGGTAGTTTTCTTATCATATTAAGAAAACAAGAACAAATATCATTAACTTACCCAATTTAATGAGAAATAATTATATGTAAAATGATGAGAAATGCATTAAACATTATGGGAGCCCCACCAATAATTGTGAAAAAAGATTGATACATATTATTTATATTTTACATGTTGCTCAACTTGAGAACAGGGAGGAAGCCACGTTGGATGGGAATTATCCACATTTTTCGTGAATAGAGAAAAAATGGTATGTAAATATTAAAATTTCATTAAAACCATCAAATTCCTTTTGATAATATAATGATAAAAAAAACTTTATGTGTGAAGAATGTGATAAATGCTTTAAGATAGTTGTTATCCATTTTGTTGACAATTTAATCGTCTGGATCCAAAAAAGTTTTAATGCTCATTTATCAAGTCATAAACATCAACTGCCAAATTGGGGAAAATGTATATGGTAATTTCATGACACTTTTTATTTCCTGATGCACCATATAATTAAGAATTGATTTTAATCATGATTTAATATCGCCAATACAAGGAAGTTTCCTTTCACATTTTTTTAAATTAATAATGTATTTATTACATTAAATTTGCATCGTCCACTCAACATGAAGGATAAATGAAGATTAAATTTTATTTCCTCCTTTACGGTTTTTTTAAGATTAAAGAAACGTAATCATAAAAAATAATCGTGATTTTAGTTGTCTAATATAGCATCTGTGAATTTTTTTATTGGTAATAAATCATCATAGCAATCAATGTGAATTATGATTAATATATCATCATATTAAATAATTCATGTGTTTCCCGACGTTTATAATAAACATACAAAATTATTAGAGGTTTAACACCATTTTTATCATTATGATCTGCACAACAAAATTTGGGTCATAAATGAATATAATGCTGCAATAAAATAAAATTCATGCACATCACTACGAATGCAATCCATGCATGCAATTTGTTAGAATTACGAATAATCTTAGTAAATACTGAGATAACATGTAAATCTAACGGATTGCACATATTATTATTATTATTATTATTATTATTATTATTATTATTATTATTATTATTATTATTATTATTATTATATATTATTATTATTATTATTATTATTATTATTATTATTATTATTATTATTATTACATATCTAAATGAAAGGAAAAAAAGGGGGTCAAACATTAAAAAGGAGTATTTTAAATCGGGCGGGTGTTATAAAAGGGAGTTGTTAGATCTCAAACAGCCGTTGAGAAGGCAAAGAAGAAGAAGAAGAAGAAGACCAAGCAGCAGCAGCAGCAGCAGCTCTTTATCTTCTTCTCCTGTCAAAACTCTCGCCTTTTTTCCTCCCTTTTCCTTCTTCTCTCATCGAGAAAAGAGGAAGCGGAGGAGGAGAGAAGGGAGTGGATTCATCCTTTCAGCGACAGCAGCATTCGGTGAGGATTCCGTCGCTTTGTCGTCGTTTAAATCTCCATAACTCCGTTATTTTCTTCGGCTTCCCGCCGGATCTTGCTTCAAACCTCGCCTTTGTCTCGGATCATGACATCTGCACGCCGTCATGTTTCCGTGAGTTGGATTTTAGGATCTTTTCCATCGGAAACCTTCGTGGTTGTGTTCGCCTAGGGTTTTCCTGAGTCGTTTGCATTGTATTTCGCATTAAAGATGGTATTTTGATGCGATCTTCAATGTTGTTCTTAGTTTTGCGGTTCCGCTTATGTGGCTCTAAGTATAATACTTTTGGTTTCCTTATTTGAGCCTGAAGATAGTATCTTTACGCATTTTTTAGATTTTCTGGGACATCTGATTTTTATGTGTTTTTTCTTCAGTCTATAATTTTCATTTCACTTCTTGAGAAGATTGCTTGCTTTTGCCACTTCCTTATAGTTTTACCAATGAAGTTGTTTTTATGGTAATTTTAGTAGCTGTAATCCGATTTCATTTGCAAATAGGCAGTTTCTAGTGATTTCGTGGTGTTGGTTTTCTAATACTATGGAGTAATCTTTGTTTCCCTGTCCTTTTTTATAGTTTTTGACATCTGTTGTGGTGTATATCTGCACTTGGTCGATTCCTAAGATAAAGAAATTTGCCTATTGATCTTTTGTTTTCTTTATTGTTTGATTTCTCTCGGGTGCTTTGATCTGGTTTTCCAAAAACTTTTCTCCTGTTTCATACAGAGAGTTTTGGAAGTTTTTTCCTTTTCTGATTTGTTTTTCGGAATCTTTTATCGACCCTCTTGAGCACCTGTGTTCTGAATCAAAATCATCTAAGAAATTAACATTTATAGGTGCTAAGCTTATATTGTTCCTGCCCTTCTGATAACTATCTCTTATTCGTTCAGTTTGTTTTTCATCACAATCAAAAGTAGTAATATACCCATAGTGTCACTCTTGTGGAATTGTCTTCTTGAAGACTAGAGATGACAAATCATTGTGTAAAATGACTCACTAGTAGCATTTATACCTATATGACATGAGGTCCTACTCAATACCGCCTAATAAGGATTGCCACATTTAGGACATCTTCTAACTTTGGTTCAAGCTACCCACTTTATATTGAACACTGATTTGTGCCTCTGCCAGTTGGCCCATACAGCATAGAGAAATGTTGGTTGGATATTTTGTGAAAGAGGCTTCTGCATGAAGTAAAACCCAAAATGTTGGTTTAAAATTCATGGAAATAATACTAAGACGAATTAGTTGACCTCATGTACCACTGAGGATAAATTTTGAAGGTCATCTTAGCGTTGCCTTATTATACTTGCTGTAATGTTATGAAAAGAAAGAGGAAACATATAATAGAAAATTGTTTTTCCTTATTGATGAAACAAGACTGTTTTCCTGGGATTTATTTTGCCATCCTAGGTTGAACATAACGACAAATACTTTTAATCATAACGCTATTTATGCATCAAATGACACTTGGGTTCACTTTAATGTTGCTTCTACAGCTGGTCAGCAACTTTCGGTTACTGACTCCTTAATTACTTACAAGCATCTGCAAACCTATATCCAAGTTCAGCACTTCCGTTAAATTGTTCTGAACTTTAGCGGCCATCTCCTGTAACTTTTTAATATTTTTTTTCTGCATTCTCTATGGAAAAGCTGTCTACCACCTTTCTTTTACAAATGTCATCATTGCGTTAAGGAGTTTCTTTCCTTTCTCAATTCAAGTCTTATAAGCATGGACATTGTGTTTCCCTTTGGATTTGTGTCTTGGTCTCTGCTATAAATTCCATCATTTGATTGACAGGAGAACTAAACAAACAACCATGAAGGCACTAATTCTTGTTGGAGGTTTTGGGACACGTCTTCGTCCTTTGACACTCAGTGTGCCAAAGCCACTTGTTGATTTTGCCAATAAACCAATGATCCTCCATCAGGTACTTGTTTTCTGTATTTTTGTTTTGTGCTTTACGTATTCTATATTTTCGCTTGACTTCTAAGTAAACTGAGTCATGAAGAAAGAGCTGGTTTTCAAAACCAAAATCTTGAACTATGGGTTTTGATATACTTACCACATACAGTATGTAGCATGTTCTAGTCGAACAGTTTCAATAAATGCAGTAAAGTAATTTTAATGCATGTCTTTCTTTTGTCTACTTCATTTCTTGTGAAATAAATATCTATGTTGTGGGCCTTTCATGCATAAGCTATTTGGTTTCTTTTGATTTTTTTGTCTATCAGGTCATATCATTGCTCTGGAAATTGCTTATTTTCCTAAATATTCATAATCTGTAAAGTTTAGTGTTTAGTCCAATTCTTGTTCTGTAATTTTTGTTTTTTAATGCTATATTTCATCCCATGTGCTCATCATTACTTTTTCACCTATGATCAGATCGAGGCCCTGAAAGAAGTTGGAGTTACAGAAGTTGTTCTTGCGATTAACTATCAGCCAGAGGTACCAGGAAAATTGATCATCTTTCTTAAACTACCACTCATTTTGTGTTGCAATGGAGGTCATCTGTTTTTTTTACGCTTATATGAACCATTTGCTATATTGCTACATTCTGTAGGTGATGCTTAGTTTTTTGAAGGATTTTGAAAGTAAGCTTGGTATCAAAATCATCTGCTCCCAAGAAACTGAACCACTAGGAACAGCAGGTCCACTGGCTTTAGCCAGAGACAAACTAGTGGATGGTTCTGGTGAGCCTTTCTTTGTCCTAAACAGTGATGTTATCAGTGAATACCCATTTGCTGAACTGATCCAGTTCCATAAATCCCATGGGGGCGACGCAACAATTATGGTTACCAAGGTATAACAGTGTTGTCTTGCTCTTTCCTTTTTATTTTTGCATTTCTAGAAGCCTGACTGTTTTTGTTTGATAGGTTGACGAGCCATCCAAGTATGGTGTTGTTGTGATGGAAGAGCAAACTGGAAAGGTCGAAAGGTTTGTGGAAAAACCAAAAATATTCGTGGGCAACAAAATCAATGCTGGGATTTACCTGCTGAACCCATCTGTATTAGATCGCATTCAACTAAAGCCAACCTCGATCGAGAAGGAGATTTTCCCAAAAATTGCAGCAGATGAAAAGCTCTATGCAATGGTCCTACCTGGTTTCTGGATGGATGTCGGACAACCAAGGGACTATATCACTGGCTTGCGTCTCTATCTGGATTCTCTGCGGAAGAAAGCAGCATTTAAATTAGCTGCCGGTCCACACATTGTTGGAAATGTTTTGGTTCATGAGACTGCTGTAATTGGTGAAGGATGCCTGATTGGACCTGATGTTGCCATAGGTCCAGGATGTGTGATCGAGTCTGGAGTTAGACTATCGAGATGCACCGTCATGCGAGGTGTCCGCATCAAGAAGCATGCTTGCATCTCCAGCAGCATCATTGGGTGGCACTCCACAGTAGGACAGTGGGCTAGGGTGGAGAATATGACCATCCTCGGGGAAGACGTGCATGTGGGCGACGAGGTGTACAGCAATGGAGGTGTTGTCCTCCCTCACAAAGAGATCAAGTCCAGCATTCTGAAACCTGAGATTGTAATGTGAAAATGGAGAAAAAGGTCTTCTCTTCTCATATCAGTATCAGATTATATGATATCAGGCAGTCTGCTAGGCTATATTTGTAAGAGTCTTTAGTAATTAAATTTGAGCTTATTTCAAAATCTGTAGATATCAGTTTGTTGGGGTGTATTGCGAAGGGTTAATGTTTATTATTCTGTGGTCAGCTTCTTCGATCTGTAATCTTAATTATACTGTCATTTCAGTTGTCCTCAAAAGTGTAATGACATGAAAAAAACAAGTGGCAATAAGAACCTTTGAATGATCATTCTTCAGTATCATCTGCTTACATGAGAACCACACAGCTCTATGTGAATTAGAGCTGGTATGTTGACTATATGTTGTGAAAGAAATGTTTAAGATGCATATCACTTATGGTCCAAAGCGTCTTTTGTTTGATACGGACAGGTTATATAAAATCAAAGGTTACTTCAAATTTCATATTGAAACAGGTTATATAAAATCCAAGATTACTTCAATTTCAGATTAAAAGGTAAATCGACCATCAACGTGTAGCATTTACTTAGGATTAGACTGAAAGTTTCTGATAGCAATGGTTGCATGAAGGAAAGCCAGGAAAGAAACAGTGTTTACTACCTAATTTGCCAAGTTATTTTCCAACCAAGAAAATTTGTTAACTGTGACACGGTTGACATGTTTATCCACTTGGAATGTCAGTGCAAGATTGCAATTGTGGCTCTCAACTCTTTGGGTGTTGCTTTTGAGACTTTTCAGAAATAAAAGCCATGGACAAGATGCCTCATGTAAATACGGAAAACAATTCAAACCACTCGATTCTTGTGAGTTGTCTTTGCAAGGTACATGCAAATGAGGCGAGCGTACTGTTATTAATTGTACGATAAAGAAGGGGGAGAGAGGACTTAGACCAACACGAGAAGCCCCGAGGAAACTTGTGGTGCTGAAAACTTTGATGAGGACAACAATGGGTTCAAGTCAGAGCCTCATGTTGCTCTGTAATGTGCTTTTGGCAATTGGGTTGCTGAGTAGGCGGATTGCTACCTTGGATTCTTTGACATTCCAAGTATATTCCTTGAGCCTTAAATTTAAAGAATATTGACTAATTAAAATGTTTGAGCTGGAGAACATTGTCACTCCATACTTGTTTCGTAATATTTCACTCATGAACCTCATTTTGTAAATGAAAAATATTGAAATGATATGACTTGATTAGTCATAAGAAGAGGGATGCGTTGGCATTTCAGAAGAATTGTCCTCATAGGAACAGTAAGGGTGCATTTGAGAGTACTTTTTCCACTTTATTTATTTGATAAGATTTGTTTTCTATGATTGTTCTGCATAGTGATATCTGTATTGCTTTCTCTTCATATTCAAAATTTGAGAATAGAGCTTTGTGAAAAAGCTTGCTAAAACAACTTACTCTCAACTACTGAATATATTGCTATTTTTTTAAATTAAATTGATCTTTTTTAAGAAAAAACAGTTTTCACTTTTTATCAAACCCTGGTAAAAATGAGTCATGCTCACTTTTTAAGAAAATGTTTGAAAGGGCCATGACCTTTTTATAGAGATTAGCAAGAAAAGGAAAATATAAAACTGAGAAGATTACACTTGAAAAAAGAAGAAGAGATTTTTAACTCTAATAATAAAAATGTTAAAATCCAAAAAATTAAATATATATTATGAAATAAAATGTTTTAATATTTGACAACATACTTCAGAGTTTATAGGAAAATGAATTGCATTTCACTGTACCTATCAGGTCTTAATCAAACAACTTTTAACCTTGAAATAAGTCACATGGATATGTTGAGCACCACAAGTTTAGCTCGAGGCTTTCTTCCATGCTTATTCCTGATGTTGATGTTTAATGACTAGTTTCATGCATCAAGTAGTGGCTGATATGAAGCTACCTAGGAAAAAAAAAACAGAATAGGAAAAATTGTTGGTGGTCTGACTTTGCTGGACACCATAAACAGAAGAACGATCAGCATTTCTTTGCAGTTATATACTTTATTAAATGCAGTGCACACGATGAAATGATCCTAATGGACTGACTACTGAGTAAAGCAAATGTATAAATGAGCTTTCAGCACCGTTAGACCGAATGAATCATATAAAAGATCAGAACCTACATGTGGGAAATGGTTCTCATCTTTCCTGAGGTTGTTGGAAGTATATATAAATAATTCGGCCCCAAAAACTCACATATACCTAACACAAGTACACACAATTGCAACCAAGAGGAAAGCAGAGTAAGGAACCAGTGAAGAGCATTACTGTGAAGCAATACATTTGTTCACCATGGCCAACTTTATTCATCCCCTTATGTAATGGGACTAGAGAAAAAAAAAAACATAACCCGGCTTTGATGACATCAGAATTACATTTTAAGAAGTATATACCAACTGTATTTTTTGGGCTGTTTAGCCTGAACACGTCACTACAAACATATCTCTAGAAAAACACATCTTGGTCAGTACAAACTTCCTCAAAAAAACATCAGTCTGACACATCCTAATACTGAATATTTGCATTTTCACGAACATTTGCAATTTACTCACAGAAAAGAAGAAAAAGACCGGCATTCCAGTTATACTGAATGTCTTTCCAACTTTACAGAGGATGATGACTCAAGAAAAGCATGTACAAATATTGTCAAACGGATGCCAAGATCCAAAACATCACTAGGGAAGATGTAGCAACTAACAGCCACGTAATATAAGCCATTGCGATCGATATTTGATATCTATCACATGAGAACTGAGGGTACGTTTTACAGAAACCCACATCCCGGATAAATAACACTGTCACACCTGCTGAAGAGCATGCTGCTGCAAGTGAGAGTGTAGCTGTCACCTGTATAAAAAATGAAAAATGTCATGTTAATCATTTGCCTCCGATGTCAAATAAAAGTTGCAGAGAATTAAGGATATTCAAAAGGTGGGTGCAAGGCTATGCTCGTTTCTGTTGACCACAGGATACATTTACTCGGAGGCATCAGATAAAATTGGCAGATTCCAGATGATGGAAGGTTTAAGTTTAAAATTCATGACAGAACATTTCTCTGTCACTGTACTCTGACAAAATAACGCTTTCTGCTTCATATGCATAAATCAAATGCCCAACTGGCATGCACAGCATTAACAGTTTCCTCAACTGCATCTGCATAAGAATGGATAGCTACTATTTAATCATGTTTACTTGTGCTGAGGTGAACCTTCACACTTGGGGCACCCTTTATACTTCTACCAAAAAAGAAGTACAACTCATGTGTGGTCAATATAATGTTGTCTACATAACATCTCTCCCCATAAAAAAAATGTTCTTCCTCGGGGAAATGATGTTCCTTTTTAACCAAATGGCATAAATACAGAGAGCTGCACAACCCTCGGTAGTTAGAGCTATAGCCAACCAAGCAAACACCCATGAAATGGTTTTAAAGCTACAAATGGTCCTTAATTAGTAAAAGTCTCAAAATAGAAAGAAGGCACTTACCCAGTCTCCCACCACAAACAAGCTTACGAGCAAAGGGTTGTGCAAATCTCTTTTCACTTTTAGGGCATACATATCAAGACATGCAAGTCCCAAACTCCATAATGCTTGTAGTCCCATAGAAGCAACCAAGTAGCTGAATGCAAAAAAGTTTTACAAAAGTATACTCAAATGAGAGGTGTAAAATACACTAAATAACAACAAACTACCAACTAACAAACCATGGACTATGTTGAAAGAATAAAAACAAAATGACTTTGTTAAATCTGAAGTATCACAAAATATTCATAATACGGGTTTATTTCCACATGAGTTATGAACTTATGATATCTTCCACAGAAGGGTTATTTCTTATTCAAATCTTTCTATTGCTAAAAAAACATCGAAATAATAAATAGAATTAAACATATAAAAAAATTAGTAAACAGAGATCAAGCTTGACATAATTTCTTGGTAGCCAAATTCAAGAGCTAAAGTGATTTTAAGTCAATCAAGAAAATTCTATTTGATTGAATTACATGCACGCATTTATAAGAGGATGCTTGATTCTCAGCATGACCATTTTAGAAAACTAATAACAAGATGAAGTATTTGATTCGGGCCAACAACAAAAAATAATTATTGATCTTCGTAGCAACCCAAAATCTTAAATTTCGAACTGACGCATATTGATGATAATGCGAACAAGATTGAAAAGCAATTAACTTCTAAAAATAACCAACAAGAAATGAATATCTGCAAATAAATGAGAACCCAAAGATTTCAAGAAGATAACTTTATTGATTTATAATTATTCTTCCATGTACGTGTTTTTATAGGGTTCTAAGAATTAGAAACATACTAAGATTATGGATTTAGAACTCTACTATAATTAGGAAGAAGAATAAAAAGACATAGTAGAAGTCTATGATTCCTATTATGATTTGAACCAAAATAAAAATTAGCTAAACTTTAGGACTCCTAATTGAATAGGAGTAATTCCTACATCAAGTAATCTCATATTGCCTGCAGAGAATAAAATGAAAAAGAACATTTATGTGTTGTAATGTTTTACTAGAGCAATTTATATATTGTAATGTTCTAGTTTAAACTATATGATTTCTTGCATATATACAGAAGTTTCGCTTAAAGGCTTAATGTCCATTTAGGCAAAATCTGAAGCAGGAAATTCTTAATGCAACCAACATAAAAGTAAACCTTGGGGAGGACGCCCAATCTCTAAGTCCATTATGAGCTAATGATGACATTGAATGGCACCATTAAAGCATGGGTTAAAAAAGTATCTGTTGTTACTTAAAGGTCTGAGATTCTTCCATACAAATTGATTCCAAGTGATGAAAAACAACTTGGACTCATTCAGTTCTTCCTAAGATAGGGTCTTTCTTTTGAGAAGTCAATTCCAGGTGGAGTGTCACTTAGTGGCACTCATAATGATCCTTAAAACAGATGCCACAAATAATATGACTTTTGTGCAATAATATTAAGGTACTCCTCTTACTTGATATGCATCTCATCCCAACCTTCTAAACATATCTATGGAAAAGTTAGATAGCCTAACTGAAATATAATTTGTATAGATTTGGTATATGAAAATTATAGGATTCATGAATGTCCTATTAAACATGAATTTCCATCTATGAAGAATCCAACTTATCAGGGCCACTCAACCCCTTATTCAAAAATTAAAAAAACCTGTGAATACGTTGTCTCCAAACTGTACTTTGATTTTGATAGATTACTTATAAAAGGCTTATTCATTTTTTTAGAGTTGTTTATTAATGTAATTTCGTGCTTTGTGATTATGAGGTTCCTTTTTTATGTATAAGACAAAAGAACTAGAAGGATGTCGGGTTACTTGTGATTAAGTGTAATCGCCAATGCTTACATGTCACTCCTAGCAAATGGAGTATTTTCAATGTTTGGTTATATGTAAAGAAATGTTGGGTCAAGTGTGATATCTTTTCTTATAGTAAGTTATTCTAAAGCCAACAGCAGTGTCTAAGCATGAGCCATTTTTTTTTGAAGGGTAAGTATGAGCTACAAAGTGGCACCTAAAGATAGTTTTACATGAAATCCAAGCACCATATCACCAGTGCGAGCCAACAATTTCTACAACTGTTCTGAATATACATATATACACTAGCTAAAACAACATGATATTAACTAAATTCTATTTTGAGAATTTATTACAAAAATACGCGCAGCATAGACACTAGTAGAGGCATACGCCATCCTCCATACTCCAGAGTCTTCTGCATAATGACTTAGATTGTAACTGAAATAGTCAACAAGACAAAGTAATTCTCATATGCCGCAATTATATTTTCCTTTCACCTATTTAGCCTAATAACAGAATATCAGAAAGGAAATCACTCATCTTCCTTTTCCTATTTCTTCATTTACTCATGCATGATCTGGAATGAGAGAGACAAGTTAACAATCCTCATTTTCACTTTAACTTTTCAACTCTTAATGAATGTTGTCGTTCTTTTCCTTTTAGCAGTAGTTGCTTCAGCTTCAGCCATTCATTAACTTCCAATATTCCATTTCATTTTTCGTCTAATGAACGTCTTCTGCGAACTCTAGCTATTAGCAGAACAATAATGGGAAATCTCACCTATACAACTAAACATGCATGGAAGGTATGATTTAGAATTTGCCCATCATTCGAACCATGCATATAATTGCAATTCTATTTCACAAAGCATACGAACGTCTCTTGGTCTAAAACCATTTAGTTAGACATAGAGAGCAAAGATTCAACCGGCATCATAACTTGAGTCTCTGGAAACATTGAATAAATACAAAATGAAGAAAAATAATAATGCATGCAAAATCTAGATAAAACCAACAAGAAGGTCATAAGCAAATGGAACCAAAATAATTATCTTAAGGTTCCCGAAACACAAATGTTTCCTCACTAATTAATAGTTATGCATACAGAAAATTTCGAAATAACGAAAACAAATAAGAGCATAACAGAAGAACCCATCAACAATAAGGACTGTAAATAAGATCCGAAAAAGATTCATCATCGGTAACCTCAAAATCATACCATGATTAACAAAGTAAGGCACTAGATAGGCATTCAGCTGGGACTGTTCAGAATTGGGATCGAGCAAATAAAGCTGTCAAGAACCAATCTTCTAGAACAAAAAGATATCAATTAAGCGGCTACTAATAAGCTCAAAACCATACCAGAAGGCGGTGTAATTGGAGAATCCCAAAGCGGAGAGCATGACGCCGATTGAAGCCCCTGCAAACAAGCACTGCCCAATCCTCAGCGCCAGCCCACTCCATGTCCCTGGGCTCCCCAACACCACCTTCATCTCCTCTCCCGCCTCCTCCGGCGGCCCTTCCGATGCCCCAAAATCGAAGAAAGTAAGGAAAAAATAAACCGCCCGATTCCCTTCCAAATCCCTCGAGACCCTGGATCTACCAATAAAAATCCCACCTTTCCTCAAATTCCAGTGTCTGGACCGAGGTCTCAACAATAAAAATCCCACCTTTCCTCAAAGAAGGCAGGAAGCAGGATGTTGCCGAGACGGCAGAGGAATCAGGAGAGGGGAGGGGCGAAGGAGAAGAAGGAGAGGAAGGCGAGGGAGTTGAACAGCAAGAAGAAAAAGGAGTGGAATGCCATCTCCAACTCCAACTCCAACTCCAACTCCAACTCCAAGGCCTTTTGCTTGGTTTACTAAACAACATATGAATTAACAGGAGAATACTCCATTTTTTATACTTCGTCTGTCGCTTTCTTGTTTATTAGTGTTTTTTTATATATTATTAGGCCTTTTGGCTTTTACTTTTTTTTTCTTTATTATTATTCTATTTGCACAGCCATCATGATCAGCTTAACTTGAATTTTTATTTATCTTTGATCACTTTTGCATCTCCATTTTATAGAACTATTCAATTCCCTTTTTAAAAATAAAATTAACATTAATGTTTGCTTGTGTTACAAATAAAATAAACTTTGAGGAGGCAAGGATATAAATTCTATTAATGGAGTACGTGGTAATTTTAATAATTTTAAGGTAGATTTGACTCATTTAGTTTAAAGCGGACACACTAAAAAATTAATCTCTCCAAATAATGAATCTTTTAAAAATATTGTGACTTCAACCAACATGTTTAGAGTTAATGGTGTTTTTAACCTTTTGGAAAATATTTTGAATTGGATGTTAGAAAAGAATTCATCCATGCTCTTCGTATTTTTGCACTCCTAACTTTATTTTATATTTAAGTTATTCTTGATTTTTATGACTTTTTCCTCCGCAATTATTTTTTATCGGTTGTCGGTGTTTCAATTCTTTATTATGAAATTGTAAACTTACAATGATAAAATGCAACTTGTAATTTTTTTTATGGATGACATTGAGCTAACCAAGAGAAAGATAAAAAAACACCTTCAATAGTCGGTCAAAGGATCAAGGGAAGGAGAGTTCATGAAAACCAAAGATAATTCAGAGGGAATTAAACTTGTGTAGAATAAAAGTTTGAGAAGTATAGATGATAGGATATTATTATGTCCTCTTAATTCATTCTTTTAAATCTTCTTAATTCTTTCAAATGACAATTAATTTTCTTTAATATTTTAAAAACTCAATTACTATAAACTATTCGAACATTTCCATTTATGTTAATTTTAACATATTTTAAGGATTACTGGGCTTGTCATCAACCTCATCAGATTTTTTATATTTATATTTGTGATATATTATTATATTTTATATTATCAAATTTAAACTTTGTTATTATTTCAAAAAACATTATATGCAAACTGTTTCTTTTAATTATTTTATTTTTCTTAGATAATTTTTTTTATTTTTCAAATTTTGATATAGGGTAGAACTATAATTAGATAAACAAAATAAAAGTTGATAGTAAAAGTGACTGTGGGTAAAATCAGATGGGTAGTGGGTAGTTTAAAATTCAGAAGATGAAAGTAAGAGTAAAATAAAATGTCCATGTGTTTCTTGTGAAATTGCAATCGTACATTAAAAGCAATGTTATTAAAATCGGATCGGACCGGCCGGTTCAATCGGTTCAACCGCGAATCAGCAGCTAGGCCGGTCCGGTTTTAGTTAAAAAGTTGAACCGGATAGAACCGGTTCGAACCAGTCAAAACCGGCGAACCGGTGAACCGGTTCAGAATCGGGTTCAACATCAAAATTGAAATTTTTTAAATAAAAATGGAAACTAATTACAAAAATGGAAGAAAAAAATGTTTAAAAGAAAATAATTGAAAACAATTATTAAAAGCAAACTTGGAAATGTGAATAAACGTTGGAGGAGAATAAATGGAAACTAAAAAGAAGGAAATATTTGATAATAATTGAAAGTTATGTAAAACAAATAGGAAAGTAAATAATAATTTGAATTAAAATAATTAATATAACATTATTAGTATAATAATATCAATTAGAATAAGTTTTGGGTGAGCATTAAATTTTATAAAAAAGAAAATGATTGGTGAGAAGAAAACTGAAAAAAAGGAAAAAAATTGGCGAGAATAAAATTGGAAGAAATAAAGAAGGAGCATAAATAAGGAAAATACAAAAAGGAAAGAGGTTGAAATAAAGAATTTTAAGTAAAATAATAGAAAAATTAGTAATAGATTAGGGTTAATTAATATAACATTATTAGTAATATATATATATATAATAATAAATCAATCATCGTGTATTTTTTAAGCATTAATTTTTTATATAATAAATATTTTTTTAAGAAATGATTCAGCTCAAAGGTCAAAAAATATTGAAAGAAATACAAGAAATTTTTAAAAAAATAACACTAGGCAAAATGAAATGGAATGATAAAATTTAGGAAGAGAATTACTATAAATAGAGAGGAAGAAGGTCAAAATTTTAAAAAATAGAATAAAATAAACAAATTAACAGTGAATTAAAATAAAAATAAATTAATATGATTTTTTTACTATACATAATTAATAAATATAATAATAATCTATCAATCATCAACATTTTAAATAAGCACTAATATTTTAAACATATAATAAATAATATTTAAATTATATTTAATTAGTATTATATCATATTAATTTATATTATATATTATAAATTATTCTAAATAATATTATTTTAATAAAATTCTGTTTAATCTGATCGAACTGATCTAACCGTGACCCAATTGGTCATCCGGTTCGATCTCCAGTCCGATTATGAAAATATTGCATTAAAGTATCCAAACATTCAAGTCACGGGATAATGTTGTCACAAATCTTTCATGCTGACCTCATACATTATTTATTATTGTTGTAAGAATTGAATATTTTTTGCAAATATTGTATTAAATTCGAAATAAAAAAGTGCATCAGATATTAGATATTAGATTCTTACTCTTTTATTAACTACAAAAATGCATATCGAGTTGATTAGCTTTATTTATTTAGTCAAGTTGGATCGAGATATGGGTTCTCACATAAACCCAAAGGACTGATTCTTTAGGGGCATCTTTCTAAGAGTTGAATTTTGGAAAAGGCCATCCCACATGCAAGCTTCAACTGATGGTCTCTACTAAAAAAATATTTGAATTCAATAAAAGTATTGAATATGCATTCACGAATTTTAAATCAAAATTATTAATAATTATATTTTAATATGATAAATAGATATTTTTATAAAAAATATTAATAAATTCAATTTAAAATCTACTCCACATTGATATATGTTCAGCTCCTTTCAAAATCCAAAATATTTATGATAATTTATTTAGAAGAATGACATCATCTCAAATTCGATTTTCATTATAACTACTTTAATTTTAATGTACTAAGTTGGCACATACCCGCATGTAACAAAAGAATTACCAAAGCCTTCTTTTTAGGACAAGAATAATAAATATATAGTGTTTTTTTTTCACTTCAGCATTAGCTGGACTGCCATTTTTTCAATATTTAATATAAAATTTATGGTGATCTATAGGAGTGAAGCAAAAAAAATGCTCCACATAATAATTAGATAAGAATATATGGAACATTCTTTTTGTTCAACACGGATGAATACCGTATATTTCAATATTAATAATTAGACCGAATATTAAAAACAAATTATATTTTAACTATCTGTAGCATGTCTGATTCAGTTGGGACCGAGTTTTTCAAAATAATTGCTTAACTAGGTAAATCGCTTGTGCTTCGCACAATATTACATAGAAAGTTATTTAGGACACAAAAATATAAATTTATATTTTTAATGAAAGTGCTAAGCATTGTATAATAATCGGGCTTTAATAAATACTACTTAAGGTCTACTATTTGTTTAAAAATGATTTATTTTCTTTATATATATATANTAATCTTAACAATTAAAAGTTATTTGGTTGTAGGATGTTCTTATTCCGATGGTGCTTGGTTGATATTAGAATAAATAAAAATAAAATAATAAAATAATAATCATTTTCAGTCGCTCGCGCAGTCACTTCAGCCTCTTGGACGCCCACTCTCCAGTTGAAGAGTGCGGTCAAGCTCCTTCGGTCGCTCGCGCTTCATCTTCAATCGACCGATCTTGACCTTCACCAGCTACCACCCATCTTTGGTCGCCCGCTGACTCACTTCAGCATCTTGGACGTCCAATCTCGAGTGAAGCTACTTGTCAAGTTTCAATGGTCGTCCGCCACCACCCATTCCTTCTCCCGCTCTTCTGTCTTCCTCAGACTTCAGACGACCTCTGACACTTCATCGGTTTTCCACCAATCCTGCGGTCGCCCGATCCTCAGCTTCCATCAGCTCAGACAAACTCCTGGACGCCCACTTGTCTTCTCACCAAGACTCCGGACGTCCTCTGTCTTCTTCTGATGTCAACTGGTCGTCCGCACTCAACTTGCGGTCGACCGCTCATCCACCTGCCTTCTGCTTTGGTCGTCCACTATCTCTACCCTGAGCACTTTGGACGTCCACTCTCAACCTCGACAGTCTTCTGGTCGTCCACTGTCTCCACCTTGAGTCCTTCGGACGATCATTCCCTTCATCATCAAACCTTCGGTCGTCCGTTCTTCAACCTCAACTATATAAAAGTTAAAAAAATAGTGTTAAATCCAACCAATTCTTGCCAACAACAGGAATTCACAAATCCTACTTTTTCAAATTTCAAAGCACCGATAAGGACTAAAAATATTATCATTACTTTTGACCATGTTAATCTTATTCTAGGGGTGTTTGGTTGCAAGCACAAAAATAAGACCTTAATTCACCTCTTATTCCCATACCAAGCGGGACCTATGAGAATAAGGCATGTGAGTGAGAAGAGAATACTATTGATAGCGTATAAACTAATTATAGTAGTGAAAAAAGTTTTATGGTTGATTTTCTTTAAATATTTTTTTAGGTTTTATGAATATATAGAAGCTTTGTTTTAGTACGATAATTAGATGAGTGAAAAAGATAGAACACACATGAATTAATGCATGCATAAATAATTTTTCTAATTAACATGGGTAACATAAAAAAATAATTAAACAACCTTGGATACAACAAACAATTTTCTCTTGCTGATACTAAATTAATGTATAATCCAACGTCGTTGATTTAACCAAATGGCAACAAAAAAAATCTATTTGTTAATTAAGGAACATTTTAATTTTAGTGTTATTGTAAAGTTTCTTAATGTGTTTGTGATGAGCCGAAACAATAACTTAAAAAACTATATAAAACTTTCCTAGTTCAAATGACATAACACAAAAGGGTAAAAAAGGTCCTTAACTTCGTGTCTTGAAATATCTAATGTATGAATTGAATCCAATTAGTGGCTAGAATACAAGAAATATATTAATTTAAAGTAATACAAGGAAAAAATGTGAGGAAAATACTCAAATGCCAACTAAATCAGAGCCATAAACACAAGTAAATAAAGATACATAGTTTACTCCTTTCAAATCATCAAATAAATATATCAATGTCTTACAATAATTCTATGCAAAAATATTAGTAGAATTACTTGGGATGGTTCTCGAGAGATAATATTAAAACTTGATTAATCTTGTAACAATTTTGTGCTTATATCTAGTGGCCTAAGGTTAGTCCAACAACCTCAGAGTAAGACATTCCATATGACAACATTATAATTGTATGTCACTTTGCAATAGAACTCTACCTCACAAAAAGTGCACTACAAGTATTTGGTCTCGCTTATTATTATAGGAGAACTAAAATCATGAAGAAGCAAAAAAGAGAGCATTCCTTGTATGCATAAGAAGTTTGAATTTAAGGCCAACGACGATTGTCTCTGATAAAGTATAGATGGGCGTCAACAATTTGAATTAATCCATACATCTTCGTTGATAATGAAGAGTTCCGCCAAATGACGTACCACATAGTGGAAAACATAATATCTTAGAGGCTTTACATGGACTTGCACAACATTTTGGTGTGAATCTTTTCTTTGACTTTTTGTCGCTCAAACTTCCTGACTTTGTGATGATGGAATTTCATATGAGAGGAAAGACTAGAAAAGCTTATGAGGTAAAGATAAAACACGAATGTATATTATATAATATCTTCAATACTTCGTTACCTGTTCCACGCCATCTTATTATGTTAGCAGTTGAATTCACATTTATTAGAAGATGAGAACTCACCGTGAGATAGAAAAGAAAGAGGATTTGATTTTCTCTATTAGAGAAGAATGATAAATTAAATAAATAATGAGAACCAAATATTCTATATGGAAGATAAAAGACAAAATTATTGGAAAGATACATTTCTCAAATTTATTAATTTTTATTATTCAACATTAAACGTGAGAGCCAAATGTGAAACTTTTAATAGAAAATAAATAACAAAAATGAGTTTTCTATATGGAATAAAGAAAGGGCATTTCCTTGTAGGAAAGATATATTTATCCCTCCCCTACAAGTAGATAAAGATGAAACATAAATTGTGAGGTTTAAGTTTGACGAACACATAACTTATGGCATTAAATGGATAATGGGTGAGGTGATTAATTTTATCCTAATGACATATGTGGCCTTTTTGAAGGAACAAGAAATGTGAATTTAAAAAAAAGAGAACTAGACAACAATACCTTGAGTGACCGGAACAATATATGATAATCAAGAGGAACATGATAAAAAATGAGATCAGACAACGAAATATCAACCTCAAGATTACTAATGGATCAAGCAATCGATATTATAAATTGATGGATGTAATCACAAGTTTACTTCGTAATTAATAGCAAAAATTCACGAAAAATGAATTGCAGGAGTTCACTCACGACACAGGCAATTAAGCTAGAATTTTAATTCATTCAATTATTCAATTGAAATATTACAAACCAACAATATTTATAGACTCCTAAAGAATATACTTTGACAAAGAGTAAAATTTTAACTTAGCATACAAGTAAAGTACACTTTTTTGCTAAAATAATAACTCAATTTCTATCAAAACTCTTAACAGAATATTTAATCATAGTTAATTTCAAATTTTTGGATTAAATAATTGATCCATGAGTTGTTTGGGCCACATCATATGGAGACTCTTCGTGCAAATCAATTTGAGTAGTTGAATTTGATCCAAAGTCTTCAACTCAATTTTTATATGATTCCTTCACAATTTGTTTTGCCCCATTCTGATTGACAAATTTTAGATTGCAAGAACTCTTTATCACCGTGACTATCTTCATCTCTAGAATCTCTAGCATATCATCTTGATCACCCATTCAAGTATAATTGGTTTAAATATGGTAAGTTCGAATTTGGCAGTTACCAAATTCATAACATCTTTAAATATGATAAGTACCAAATTTGTGTCATCTCCGAATATGGAAACTTCAGGAATCATATCATTCCCCTCCTTTTCAAAAAGATTTCATGTGTCTAGATATCATCATGTATTTTCTGGAAAACCGTATGCTTTGAAAGAAGACGTGGTTCAATTATTCTCATTTGTCTCTACTTATTGGTGGGGAGTATATGAAAGAGCGAATAAGTGGATTGAGATTCATCCTTGAATCTACTAATACCCAAATTGATACTTCTTGGCTCCTGCAATTGAAACTTAGACACAAAATAATGAAGCGAAGCTCACTCTCTCTTGGGTGAAAGATTTTATGTCCATGATAATAAGGTATGTTTAGAAATAAATCTCAAAATTTTGAGAACCTTCCTCTCCACATTAAAATTTTGTTAAACATTTTGTGCAATGTACTTCTCAAAAATAAGGATTCAACATGAACAAAATCAAACACTTTCAAACCAAGAAAATCTATTTGATCCAACATTAGTTCTTCACAAAAACATGCAACTGAATTCCCACAAGATAGAAATATTTTAAAGAATTAAAAGAATCACACAAATGATTGTTATAAATAAGAAAGTCTCCAATGGACATAAAGGTATATTTTGTATGAAAAATAATACTTGTAAATTTAATGGAAACAAAGCGCTTTAATATGTCAACTGATAATAATCTAACACACATTATATAAAATACAAAATCATATAAAATTAATCTCCCAAAATGACCAATATGCAAGTTGTCAAACATAGTCATCTTAAAACTTGATCGAGCATTCAATGTTTCTCAAAATTGAAATCTCGACCACGAAAAGGGTAGAAAATGAATGACTTGAATATTCATGTGATATATATCTTCAAGTAGCTCCATACTCAATCAGTTGATCTTCATAAGTCAGAATGTTAAATTCCTAAAAGAACTTCTCAATAGAATATGAATGACAATCCAAGCAAATTAACCTCATCCAATTCTCATCACAAAATTTAGAAATAACAATTAACCAATCAAAGACACCATGACTAACACGAATAATAGAAGAAACCAATTGAATATTAATAAAAATGAGAAACTTATCAATCAAAGAACTCCTCAGCGCTTGTAAAGGAGCATTAGGAAAGAAAAACGAATTCAAATGTTTGCTCATAGTCTGTAAAAATATTTCCTCTCAATCAATAGTCCTTAACACCTATAAAGGGCG
Organism: Pontederia paniculata; assembly: GCA_001647135.1. Lineage (NCBI taxonomy): Eukaryota > Viridiplantae > Streptophyta > Magnoliopsida > Commelinales > Pontederiaceae > Pontederia > Pontederia paniculata. Next base: position 536 of record LTAE01001962.1, on the reverse strand, counting down.
ATCAATAACCAAAGGCAAAAGAGAATTACTATTAGTATGAAAATCATTGAGCTTTCTTTTTTTTCTCAACACTCTTCAAAGGAGGTGACCTATCTAAACACTCAAAATTTAATTCCCTCTCATCCCAACTAACGTAACATTCAACACTTAAAAAGTTTTTTCATCAATGCTCTCTAAAGGTGGCATTTCTGAGCTTTCAAAATTTTTGTGTCTCTCGATCGATCTCACTTTTATTGGTCTCAAAGCATTCATATTTTTCAGTTTCTTTTTGGTGGCAATCAATGCACATGTTCCTTAAAAGATTCTTTCTTTCCATACTATTCATATCATATATGTGATCATCGAAGAATATTATCCTATCTTGGAGTTTGATCATACAAATTTGAACCCGTGACATTCTTATTATTTTTTATTGTATCTCTTGCTGTTTGTATGACTCATTATGGAACCTAAATATGTTAGCAAAAGCTTCTTCGCAACCTTATGTGGTGACGCCCATATTTTACATTAATGTAGGATCTAGATGGCACCAAGGG
>LTAE01001961.1:3552-39097 GCA_001647135.1 Pontederia paniculata | reverse complement strand
CGTAGGCCTGGAGTTCGGTCGAACCTCGTCAACAAACATTGTGTTTGTGTGCTTGTTTGTTTTCTCTGCTCTCTCCCTCTCTCTATTTGTTTGCTTTTGAATATATATGCTTCTGCTAAATATAATCTAACGTATCTAGCATAACAAAAGTAGTCAAAAGTTTTATACACCAATTCACCCCCCCCCCTCTTGGTGCCATCTAGATCCTACACACTTCAAATTCTAAAATTTATAAAATCTAGCACAGTCCTCTTACTGCAAGTATACGACAATCATCGACTACTTGAGGTATCGATCCACAGGGAAAACTTTGATTCCGTACCTCTGCTCCCACTTTTCCTCAATTAGACTCGGATCAGGGCTTGCTATCGGAGATTCAAGCCCGATCGAAAAGGAGTGAGGAATAATGAGTTGAAAGTAAAAATAAGTTTTTCAAAATTTAAAAGAGAAAATGCGGAAATTAAAAGAGGTAAATCTACTTATGGCAGGACACGAAACCTTAGTTTCACCTCTGAATCCAATCTATCCGCTCTTTGATGTGAATACCCAAAAAGTAGCCAAGGCCCTTGCTACAATGGGTCAAGGCAATTCCACTCTCGTGATGACTGCTCTACCCTTCACCTTCCCACTCTCGTTGTGAAAGCTTGGAGCTTGACCAAGCGTAATCTGGCCATAGTTTCTCTCTCTCTCTTTCTGAGAGGAGAGCTAACCATCTTGATTCCCAATAAAAGACTTAAGCCTTGACGCCCAAGTTCTAGAAGGGTACCGCCTCTCAACACACACTAACCTCTTTTCCTAAGGGGATCTAAGGGCTCGGTTAGAGTATTCTCTTAAGTCAGAGTAACCCCACTCTCGTGGCGGATAATGAATCAGCAAGCCCTCACTCTCGTGGTAAATGCTTGAGATCCCGATTCAGGAATTAGTTCCGCAAGTTGGTAGCAAGCCCCTCTTGGGTCAAGTTCGTGAATTGGTTCCCCTCTCTATCCAAGTCCATAAATCAATTCAAGTCTTTGTAGCTGCTTACTCCAAGTTAGACTTCGTGGGAAGAGGTCGACTCTCACTTAACCCCTATCCAGAAGACAAGCCCTGGACTAAGATTCCCCCAAACTTCATCACTAGCCTCTCGGCTCATTGTGTGAAGGTGACAACACTATAAGGTCCTTACGGACAATGTGCACTTGGGAGAGATCAGACGAACTAGAAAGAAATCACAAAAACATATAAACCACCATCATTCATGAACTAGAACATGAGATCAAGTTGGAAATTATCATGAAAACCAAAAGAGTTAAGCAGACTAGATTAAAAATAAAGGATTCCCTGAGATCTCAGCAATAGAAGTTTAGCCGGACATCCTCGGGTCAATCCCCCCCCCCCCCCCCAAGTCGTCTCTAGGTTGGTAGGTATCTCTACAAAAATAGGAAAGAAATATGGGTTGTTGTGTCAGGTAAGCCCTGCTTTGCAAAATGCGTCAGAATCTTCGGGCTTGTTGTTAGTCTCGGACCCAGCTGTAATAAAATAAGAAAGAATTAAATTTCAAATATTTAAGACACATAAAATAAGAAAGCTTATTTACAATTCCTCTCAAATCAGGCCAAAGTCTTAGAATTCAAATATTAATGCGCTAGATCTTTAAAATATGAAGATGAATATAAATCAAGTAAATATTGTTCCAAAAATAGAGATTCGGGCTTGCTTTTGAGAGTTTGGGCTTGCCTTTTGGGTATAGATTTTCTTGTCATCAATAGAACACTGCTCGTGTCAGATAAGAACATGATCCATTTTTGGAGATAACACTACTTTAACATTTACCTATTAGAACATGGCCTGCATTCCCGAAGAACACGATCCATTTCCGTATCATCGATTGTGAGGACGTGGCCGGAGCTCGTCCGCATGTACTATAGACATGGTCTGCATCGGTTGGACACGATCCACGCTGAGCCCATGCATTCAGTCTTGACGTCGCCGATATGAGGGACTCGGCCCGCGTTCCAAGTTTTGTCATGTGACATGACCCAAATCATCGATGGGTGGGACATGGCATGTCAAAGAACGACACAATCTGCGGCCGACGTCAAGGTAACGTGGTTGTTTCTATAATATGGTAGAACACGGTTTGTCCAGGGACTGATACGGTCCGCGATCATCATCAGGGTGACGCGACTATTTTTGTAGTAGTGAACATGGCTCGTGTCGAGAAATCGACACGATCATTTCATCTACGTGGCGGTCCGACAATCCTTTGTCGTCGAGGAACATGGCCCACATCCAGGGGTGACGCGATCCGTTTTGTGTGCTCCAATGAACTCTTGTGGACACGGCCGGTGCTTTAGACGACACAACCTTTCTTACCTCTGAATGCAGTTTGTTTCCTATCTGATGCGGTTCGCGTTCAGACTCCGTTTGGCAGTTTATTGTTGTCGATTCTCTTTCTCAATTGGACATAATTCGATTAACAGTTACAATAATAACTCTTTCATATATATATGATAATTTCAGTTGATTCTCCTAGTTATATACCTTAGTTTGTTGTTCGATAATCCTTCTCGCTACTCCAGGTTAGAGAAAAGAGAGAGTGGGAGAGAGAGATAAAGAGGCATCCCCCTCTTAACGTCCTTATATAATGGTTTACTAGGTATAGTCCAAATCAAATTTAATTCAATCCCTCCTATATCACTTGTGATTAGGAATCCTTTAAGAATTAATTTAGGCAAAACTATGAATATTAAAAGATTAGATTAATAATTTGATTTTGACCCTCATTTTTTTCTAATTATTCCTAATCATATTTTATCTCATCTTATTTTATCTTTTATTTTCATTTTTTTAATTACCAAAAATTAGCGAGTGTTACAGTAGTGGTACGCCAAAAAAATACTTATGCTTTCTAGGACTGATCAATTGAAAATTGAAAATTGAAAAAAAAAACACAACATTTAGGCAGCGTTTGAGATCAGAACCCCAAGTGGAACCTAGGTCTGGTTCGACCGGGTTCTGTCAAACGCGAACCTCACGACAAAATTCGAGGTGGAACCAGGCCACCAGAACCAAGGGTCGCGTGACCTTGGTTCTGATGGCACAGGTTCTTGCTACAAGAACCTTCTTTTCTTTCTTTTCCTTTTTTTCATGACGTGACCATTTTTTTTCTTAACATTATCTTTTCTCTTTTAATTTATTCTTTCTCCTCCTACTTTCTTTTTTCTTTTTAATTTATTTTAACTTTTATTTTCATTTAAAATATTAACATTTAATCTTAAGTGTTAAATTTTAATTTTATATTAACTATATATTATCATTTTAAATTATTTTTAGTGTAAGTTTAATACAATATTTTATATAATATCTTAATAACAAACGTTAAATTTTATTAATAAACTAATAAAATTAAACATTATTAATTTTATTTTAAAAATTAATGATACTATTTAACATATATATACTTTACTTTTAATTTATTACAGTATATTTATTAAGTATAAAATTAAAAGTTAATTATATGTACGTTATTAACTTTTTAATTAAAATTAGTAAAGTTTAATTTTAGTAGTTTATTATTAACTTTTAAATTATTAACATTTATTAAGATTTCTAACATTTATTAAAAATTTTAATATTTATTAAGATTATTAACATTTATTTTAATTTATTAACTCAATACCCTAATTTAAATTAGTAATGTCTATTTTAAATATTATAATTTAATCTTATACTAAGTAAATAATATATTTCTAAAATATTTTATATATTATATTATTTATTATGATTTTAGAAAATAATTATTTGTCTCAAACTAATATTATTACTTTTATCTATAATTAATTTATTTATCTAAAAGATAATTCTATATTTTTTAGTTCTCACACGATTCACCCAAACATCCCCTAAAACTTAACATCTTTAGTTCATCTAAACACAATTAAAATTAATCTATCAAATCAATCTACTTAGTGGAACTCGGTGAACTCCAGATTCTTCATCTAAACGATACCTTAAGGAACGGGGATAAATAAAAAGTACAAAATGAAATCAAATAATTTTGAAAATTTTAACAGGTCAAAAGAAAATGGTGAATTACCTTTAACACTACATTTTCGGCATATTCATGTAAATAATTTATGTGCCCAAGCAATACTTTGTAAAATGTGCCCCAAACAAAGTATTTTTTTCTTGGAGTCGAGCATATAACGAACAACAGGGGTAGCAATATAAAGTATAAACCATTTGACAATACAAATATGAGTCACAATCCAAAAATATATTTTTGGAGGGACAATCGAAATTTTTTCACTACACAATCATAGGGAACGGGTAAAGCTATTACGAACTCATACATGTAAATCTATAATTTAATCCATATGTTGACCAATGCCTACAAAAATTACCTTATATATTAACATTCTTCATTGAATTATCATCCAACGGTGATAAAATAAATCATTTTTGAGATCCTGATGCATTTGATGTATGGCTGATGTAAAACATTATTTCTCACCGATCATATCAATGATTATCGATAATGAGAGGGAAGGGAATGAAGGGTAAAATTCTTTACTCTTCGTTCAATCCCAATTTGGAGTAATATTTTTTAATTAGTTAGGAGAGAAAAGAAGATTAATTTTTAACTTTCCCCTTCAAAAAATTTTATCCAAACAAGGTTAATTATTACCCTTTCATCCTTTACCCTCAATCCAAACACATCATAAAATAAAAGGTACGAAGGCAAAGCCCATACTGAACATAAAAGCCTATGTAAAAATATCCAGGGCTCATCCTTCCAAAATAAAATGAAAACGCCTCATCCTAATACAGGAATCACAATATAAATCTAGCCAACAACAATTTTTTTTTACCCGCTCGAGACTCCCGATGTCCAAGACTACTAGCACCTGACTAATTCAGAATCGAGACAAATAGCAACAAGCATTCTTAGATGTTCACTTACATATCATGACAACATTCATAATTGAGTGATGACAATACAAAAATGAAATATTTTCCTCTTGCAAAGTGTTTGGATCAAAATGTTACTGTCAATCTAGCATTGTCAATGTCAAACTTGAGCTAAAGTCTTAGCAATTATAGACTCCACAGTGCCCAACCAATTCACATACTGGTTTTGCTCCTTTTTGTGCAAATATTCAAGAAGGAAATTTGTGAGCGTTGGAGTAACTCCTCTTGCAATAAGGTACTCCTTCCACCCATTCTGCAACTGAGGTTCCAAAGATCTGCAGATAACCACAAGTAAAATTGTGAAACAAATTTTGATCTAAGAATTATATGTTCTAAAAGTAATTTTCATTAGTCATTACAAGATCGGGAAAAGGGTTCCACCAAAGATAGAGAAACAAATTCAAGTGACCTTGGCAGTATCCCCTATAGAAGGATTAATTGGTCGACAGGAGATGTCAGAAAGTCATAAATCATGATCGAAAGATCAAAACTAGTTCTTTATGGGGGTCAGAAACATATTATGGTGAGACCAGCTTAGGCATTAGGAACCAAAAGAGTTGGCTCTATAGATTGAATATTATGATAAATCATCCATGGCCATTTATGCACCAATTAATCTTTCATATTGGATAAAAAACAGCATTGTAGTGCACCTGGCAATTCGTTCTGATCCCACAAAGATAATGTACTTCTAGGGAAATACTTTTATTTTTTGATGAAGACATCTAGGGAAATCTCAAAACCACAAGAAAAATCAAAGAACCATGAAAAGAAAGGAAAAGGGGCAAATGAGTACATCGACCATCCAGTTTTTAATGGAAAATAGTCATGCCTCCTACCTCATGCATAATTTTTTTGTAGAAAGTGATGTCCAGAATAGATTATTATAACATATTTCTGAAATCATCATATTGATTAAACACCAAGTACTCAGGAAGTATGTCTAATATAGACATATATTGTTTCTTGTTTAGTTAACCAAAATCACTTGGGTGATTGCAATGAGCCAATGAGATTTCAAAGTCAACAAACTATTAATTTTAACCGAAGCTAGAAACTCTTTACATATACCTCATGGTGATAGTTTTTGGAGGCAAGTCAATTTTGTCTACTTTGCATAATGTTCTTTTCTTGGATTATCGCAATAACAAAGCCAAAAAAAATGCTCAACAACAAAAACACTTTCTTCAATGTACTTGTTTTCCCTAGATATTGTAGTTGACAATTTAACATGATCAGACAATGACCTTAGGATGATAATCTAATGGTTGAATTCATCATGGCGCTGAAAAGTAATGATTGAATTCACAACACAAACTATTATTCTATTTGTTTTGTTAAAAACAAATTCATAAGGAAAATGAATTCTTAAGAATGTGGATTTTTGAAAAGTGATTTATTTTCATATGTTTGAAGTATGACTTTTCGGTGCGAATTTGATACATGATTTTCAAATATGAAGGAAAATGATCTTGGATAATAGAAGAAGAAACTGTTTGATAAAAAAATGATTTCCCATTTAAAAAGGGGAAGTTCATTTTTCCAAGCATGGGCTAGTTCATAGATCTCGGGGAGTGGTTTGTCTTTCTCAACATGGTCTATAGCATCGACCTAGTCTCACTTATTTGGAATTTAAAGCTCCTTGATTCAGGACCAGTCACAGGCACAGAAACCATTGCAACAACTACTGTAATGCCAACTAGAAAATGACATCCTAGAGGTTTTACATCTAAGACAGGAAGTTTGTCTTTCACATGCCACTTCCAGAAGATCCAAGTTCAATAGGGTTTTCTTTACAAGGAAAATGATGTGAAAACTTTGAAACAAGGGAGAAGCTTTCTTCTCTATTTGCTCTGTCAATTATGTCTAGTGCCGACCTTTATTAATGTAATTCAGTAAAAAGAATACACAGGCATCATTGCAAACCATATGGTTGAAAACTGGGAATTCACAGAAAATTGCAATGGAATGTATTCCTGCCGAGATGAACACTCAACCACATATCATAAAGCTTGTACTCCTGTCCGCAAAACATACCAACTTTATGGTGCATTTATATGTATTTCTCTATTTTGTTCCCTTAAATCCTTCTAAAACAAAGAATTTAGATAAGGATTCGGTTTCTTGGAAGGGCCGAGGAGTTAAGGCCAGAATGAACCTCCATAAAGAAAGATTTTTTTGGCCTGTTACAGTGATAGACAACTCTACTCATAGATCAAGAGATCTCAAATTGATTTGCCCCATTATTCTAATTTTATGCTAGACCCATAGTCCTCTTTTAGAAACATGGGCATCTTTTTTATGGAAAAAAACTCAATTTAAGCATAACCAAACCATCTAGTCTTGGTTTATGTGTTAAACTAGAGGTCAATCTTCAAGTTGTACTCACTTTTTTCAGCTGTTCTACCCCAAACTTAAGGCCTTGTTTGATTGGAAGGATAATGAGTGGTAGGCAATGTCAATAAAATCAATGGTGAAGCAAAAGATACCTTTGAGTCTTGATTAATGCAGAAAAAGACACAAGCATTAAGGTTCTAATACGGATTTCTCAAAAAAGGTTCTAATACAGAGCACTTATGTTGTAATATAAAAACAATATTCACATTCTATATAACACACATATTCATGATTCATTATCGGTTCAATAATTATAATAAAAAAAAGTATATCTTTTATATTACAGTGCTCAGTTCTGATGAATAAATTGAGGCACCAAATGATTGGTGTAACATTTCTCAAGCAAATCGTTATCCTCATTACAGATTGGTTCACCTAGTTGTCTCATGGAGCAAAGAAATTAACATTTAACAAAAAAAAGGGAAAAGATAGCGGAACAAAGAAAATGTATTCAGTGAAAAAAAAAAAGAAGAGAAAACCTTAAGGTTTGAACCTGCACAGAGCAGGTTTATTACCTTACACCTTAACCATGCAAGTAGACAAAATCATTGTAGATACATTATTTGATATTTGGACGATCACACCTATAACCACATGAAGAAACTTGGCTTTGCCATTGGATAAAACCCATGTTCGAAGGGAATTAAAAGAGAGGGGAAAGATGTGATAGGATAATTACACCTTGTCAAGATAAGAAAAAAAATAAAAAATTAATTTAATGAAATGATTTTTTTTTACCCTTGGTTTCCTTGATAAAGCCAAAACACCTCCTAATAAAATCCAAAACTAGAGAGAAGTTTGTAACCATCCTAAACATGGTCCATAAAACTGAAAGCAAATATAGGAGAATTCATCTTTCTCCAAAAAAAAAAATATAGGAGAATTTATATCATGCCTCCTTGCCCCACCAACCCTTAAATAAACAAGCCTTGACCTCCTTTTGTAACATAGAAAAAGTCATCTTGATTATACAATGTTGAACTAAAAATAAGAAAAAAAATAGAAACTAAGCAAATATATAAATCTTCAAAACAAAAGTATAAAAAAACCAAATCATCCTACTTTGACAACTTCAATAGAAAATTAAATCTATGGAAGGAATAGCCTAATTTAAACTGACTAAATACTAATACAAAAATAAAATAGTTGAAATTATCTTTGTAGCCGGACCTCTATATTTTTTTTTGCCTTATGTTGAGATGAACATTTTTCGCATCTTTATATAAATGGATGACTAGCCTCTCTTTAGCCATCTTTTTAACCATAAAAAACAGTTTTATTCTTATTCTACAAAACCTATTATATTTCAACTTTTTACTTGACACACCCTAGCTATATGTTGGCTTAGATCCCAAAACACTTGAAGAACTATTGTCTAGTTATCTATGAATCGTTTTCACAAAAACAGTTGAACTAACACTGACAATATGGAGAATTGGTAAATGAGACGAGTGTGTTGAGTAAGATATCTCCGTCTCCGGGAACTTCATCCTGGTGGCGCCACCCTCATCTCCGGGAACCCCATCCCGGTGGCACCACTTTTCGCCTAGAGGCGCGCATATCCCGGCGGATACGCTGTCATCACTCCCTTGAGGTTACAGCTCTGGTGCTTGTCTCATGCGGCGTAGGCGGTACTGACTTCCAGACGAGTGGGAGACGTATGTCCGGCCCCCCGGCTGCGTGGTGAACCTCACTCTGAGCGATGCTTCAAATGTCTCCGACGCGGCCATTTTGCAAGTGACTGTGCTGGTCCAGTACGCTGCCTGAGGTGTGGTCAAAATGGCCATTGCCAGTTCAACTATCACTTAACAATGCCAACAAGGCGCAAGGAGGGGAAAGAGAGGACACCAGAAGCTCCGCCAGCGAGAGCCCCAGCGAGGAAGGTTGATGCAGAGGTCACCTTGGGTCCTCGTAGTGTTGAAATCTCGCACGCGTCCATCCCTTGGTCGACGACCACCCAGCGAAACATGGAGTTTCTCAGATCGTGCCTGGTGGGCGTTGCCTCGCACTCCTGGACAGAGACTGGTCAAGTCCGCGCAGCACTCCTTTCGCTATTTGGTGCTGGGTCGCCTTTTCATCTGTTGCGTGTCTCCGACGACATGTTCCTGCTGCTACCAAGTTCGGCACAACAGCGAGAGGCACTACTGGCTACACCTTTCTCAATCCCACTAGACGGTGTCATCAAATGGCGGCGGTGGGATCCTTCCGACGGCACCAGTCCTAGGCCACGAATGGTTGTAGTTGAGATCAATATCTGCGGGCTACCGCTGCACCTTATGATGATGGAATCTATTCAGGTGTAGTAGGCACTTTCGAGCACCTAGTGGCTGCGTCGATCCCACCTCTTGGAGCGCCGGACATATCACGCATTGCCGCATCCGTAAGCCTCTACGGGCCGTCGACTCCCCTCCGCAGTTGTGCTCCATTGTGGGGCGGAATGCTTCAACATCAAGGTCAACATCTCCGGCACCTCAGAGCGCCGGTGCTGGGCAGAAGTGGTCGTTGGTGAGAGCAGCAGCGCTGGCAAACATCGTACTAGGCCAAGTGCGCCTGACAAGGGACAGGATGATGGTGCAGAGACTGCACGGCGTCAGTAGGGGAGTACGGGGACAGCTGTCGACCCATCAACTCACCAGCCTCAATGCCCTAGCCGCCTTTCTCTTTCTCCACCTACCTGTGCAACAATCATCTCCAGGCCATTTAGGCGGACCCCTATCAGCCCCAGCGCGGTTAAGAGCGCAACTAAACCCAACTCCTGAGCCAACCGCAGCCCCAATCCCACTCACATCTCACACCACAGCAGCCCCACAACCCCAACCCGCTTACACTTACACCCAACTTCAGACACACAGCCTGATCCCGATCAACGTCAGAGCACCAGCGAACCTGACCCGTCAGAAGTGTACCTCCCCCCCCAACCCAAGCCACTACCTGGCGGACAGCTCAAGCGAAGGAACGGGAGAAGCGACCCCACTGCAATACAGTCGCCGACGCAAAGGGAAGTCATCGATAGTGACTCAGTCAGCATCTGCACCATTCGGGGACGTAACTGCTCCCGCAGCAGCACGGCCATCGACTCAACCGTCAGGAGGGTCCCTGCCCATGGATGAGAGGACTCCGGAAGCGGAAGCAGCGATCAGTTCCCCCCGGGGCTGCAAAGCGAGGTTCATGACAGGGGCTGACTGCTCCCGGGGGCAGCCCCAACCAGCGCCGGACTCAGTACCAAATGACCGGGCGCCTGCTGAGGTCACAATCGTGGCTACTGCTGCCGGATTCAGTGAATAATGAAGGATCACCAAAGGGCGCTGAGGTTAGGAGGGGAGAGGACGGGCAGTCGCACCACGTCCACAGGGGCCAGAGTAGTTTCCCAACGAAGGTCCTATCCTGGAACGTTCGTGGCCTTGGAGAGGCTGAGAGGCACCATATACTCGGACGCTATTTGAGGGTGTGGGGCCTGGATGTGATATTCTTACAGGAGATGAAGCTGGTGGAGTGTGATGATCGTACATGGGATCAGATAGGAGGGACATGCCTGTCTGGTCGCATTTGTCTTGGCTCAGTGGGTCGTTCCGGGGGTATCATCATCAGATGGGGCACAGATCTGTTTGACATGGTTGGCTCCTGGAGTGAGAGATTTCAGTCTCAATTCATGTGCGACGGCGGACAGACGGTCAGGAGTACTTATTCTCCTGCGTCTATGGTCCACTCACGGCAGCGTTAAGGGGATTCTATGGTCCGAGCTCATTGCTGTTCGCAGACGGGTACCGGTGGTGAGATGGTTGGTGGGTGGCGACTTCAATGTCAACTTAAACATTGATGATCGCCCTAGGCTCCGACAGAGTAGGGATGCAGGAATGGAGGATTTTCAGGATTTCATCGACTCCTAGTCCCTCCTGGATTTTCCTACAACCAACTGCAGATTCACATGGAGGAGTACCGCGATATCTGGGGCCCGCTCAAGGCTTGATCAGTTCCTAGGAGCTATGGAGCTGGCGGAGGCGCACCAGTTAGCACAGGTACAGACTCTAGAGAGACCCTTCTCGGACCATACCCCTCTTATGTGGCGGTTCAACGAGGGTCACTCCATTGGCTCGGGATTCAGATTTGAGCGCCATGGCTCCTGGAGGACGGTTTCAGAGAGCTAGTCGCCCAGCAGTGGCAAATCACCCTCCACAGGACTCGGCGATGAGGACTTTGGCTACACAGCTAGCTGTTCTTCGTGAGTTCTTCAGACATCACCATAGACAAATACGGATAGACAAAGATAGGTGGAGGACTAAGGCTTTGGCAAGGGTCTCCCGCATAGATCATCTGGAGGACTCTCAGGATCTTACGACAGAGGAGATTGCTGACCGCCACCATCAGTCGGTGATACAGATGGAAGACAAGAAGGTGGAGATCCAGTGGCGACAACGATCACGTCAGCTATGGCTACAAGGGGGGACGCTAACACTCGATTTTTCCACCTATTCGTGAGCGGCCGCCGGAGAGCCAACAAGATTGACAAGGTGGTGGTTCGGGTGGGGGGTGGGGGTGGGGGAACCATCACTGGTCGGGACCAAATTGGAGCAGCCATTGCGGATCACTTCAGGGTATCCTCACGGAGACTACCATCACCGCGGTGGCGGTGGTCTGCGGGGGGCCTCCCCAGTTTGACTGAAGACCATGTTTACTCTTTATCACAGGACATCACGGAAGCGGAGGTCGTATAGGCCCTACACGATCTCAATGGCGAAGGCTCACCAGGTCCTGATGGCTTCCCGGTTCTATTCTACAGGGGGTTTTGGCCTATTCTGAAGGAGGGTGTCATGGTAGTTATGTAGGAATTCATGAGGGGTAATCGAGGCTTTGAGCGTCTTAACCGCTTCTTGCTCTTCAAACGCACGTTAGCGGAGGATATTGGGAGACTTTTGGCCGATTGCTTTGTCTAACGCCATATATCTCATCGTAGCTAAGACACTAGCAAATCGGCTAAGGGAAGTGCTAGATGACCTGGTCCACCAGGTACAGTCAGCATTCATTAGCGACAAATCTATCACTAACGGGTACATCATAGCCACAGAGATCATTGCTGCATGGCAGCGCAGTGCGAGGCAGGGATTTCTCTGGAAGGTGGATTTTCCTAAAGCCTACGACTCGGTTTCTTGGTCTTTCCTCTGGCATTCATTGAGGTTACGGGGCTTTCCTTCGACGTGGATCTCTTGGATGAATCTTTGTATCACCACAGCCTCATTCTCGGTCCTCCTTAATGGCTGTCCGACAGGTGGATGGGTTCAGCCATAGTGGAGGGTCCGACAGGGGTGCCCCTTGGCACCAATGTTGTTTGTACTAGCAGATGATGCCTTGGCACGATGTACATTCTCAGCTTGTAGTTCTGGTATCATCAGAGGCTTCTCTCCGAGTGTCGACACAGCTAGTTTAGTCCCGCTCTTACAGTACGCAGACGACACACTATTTTTTATTGAGGGATCGGTCATAGAGGCACGACAGACTGCGATTATGGTTGAGTTGTTTGGGGTTGCTTCAGGGCTGCAGATAAACCACGCAAAATCTTCTTTCATTCCATTCGGCATGTCAGCAGCAGAGGCTACCAGGTGCAGCGAGGAGTTGCACACCCCCGCACTGCTCTACCGATCACATATCTCGGTCTACCTCTCTTCAACGGACCCATCGGAGCATAGGGTTGGATGCCAGTCGTTGAGCGGATGGAACATCGTTTACAAGGCTAGAGCTCAAGGTTGTTATTGAGAGGGGGTCGCTTGGTCCTTCTCAGATTCGTCCTTTCATCACTCCCCATATATTACATGTCGGTGCTACAGATGCCAGCTGGGATGGAGCGTCGCATGGACACAATCAGGAACCGGTTTTTCTGGCGATAGGAGTGGTGCAGGCAGCTCAGGGACTCATTTGGTAGCTTGGAGAGAAATTTGTCAACCAGTGACCGAAGGAGGGCTCGGGGTTCGGAACCTGCGATAGACCAATCGAGCCCTTCTCGCTAGATGGGTGGGCCGGATTATGGGCCCTGGGAGGACGTGGAGTAGGATTCTCTTTGCTTGCTATGGGAGAGATTTGTCGTGGGAGTCACGGGCCCGTCTACCGCAGGGTGCATCACACTTTTGGCGCGGGGTCATCACAGGTCTACCATCACTGAGGCCTCTGTTCTCGACTGCTCTAGGCTCAGGGACTGATTTTGCTTTTTGGAGCCATCAGTGGACACATGGAGATACACCGACAGATTCTTTTCCACGCCTGGTAGCCCTTGCAGCTAGGCCGAGGGCGAATGTCAGCGAGTGTTGGGTGTCATCGGACACGCCCGATGGTGGTATATCGCTCCTGCAGTTCAGAGCGGAATTATCGGACCAGCGATGCGAGGAGTTCCTTAGACTGTTAGACCGGATCATAGGATTTCGCCGGTGGCCTCCGCATCAGATGGCTGGCTTTGGGTATTAGGCCACTATTCAGCTAGTAGAGTCTATAGACAGTTGCTTCCTGGGGGCCCGATACCTGAGGACATCAGAGCCGACTCCAGATGCATATGGCGTTTACACATTCCTCTCAAAGTCAAAATCTTCAGTTGGTTGTTTCGACGGGGCAGACTACCAACCAAGGTATACAGATTGAGATGGGCTCCACTAGCAGATCCCACATGTGCGCTATGTGGTTCGGGGTAAGAGGACATTACGCATTTGTTCTTCGCATGCCCCATAGCTACAGAGAGCTGGAGTCGCATGAGGCTGGCGGACGTTGACACCTCGCCCAGATGAGTCGTGCGCCTCTTTACGGGTACTGAGAATGCGGCCAAACACGAGCTGACGGCGGGTATGGGCTGGATCTATAGCTACTTCATGGGCGATATGGCTACAACGCAAGCGTACAATTTTTGGGGGGCAACTGAGAAATTTCTACACCACATCTCCTGTTATGAGGGAGTGGGGCCTGGGATCTTTTTTGGGAGCTATTTTTTGGAAGGTTCATCTATAATGGAGCCTTCTCTATCATACTTGTATATATACTTTTACTATTCTAATACAAGTGGATGACTACCAACTGTGTAGTCGTCCTTTCCCCTTTCAGAAAAAAAAAACACTGACAATATGAAATACATGTTCAAAAAGAAGGATTAAAAAGAGAGGGAAAGGATATGATATGATAAATTACACCATGTTTAAAAAAAACTAAAAGAAAATTTTATTTTAATGAAAGGATTCTTTTGCTCTTAGTCGACTTAACAAAACCTACTACCCGCTATATTTTTTTGCCTTATGTTGACAGAAACATTTTTCACATCTTTATATAAATGGATGACTAGCCTCTCTCTAGCCATCTTTTTAACCATAAAAAACAGTTTTATAATATTGATTTTACAAAACCTAGTATATTTGAACTCTTTACTTGACACACCCTAGATATGTTCGAAGAGATCCCAAATTACTTGTAACTGTTGACTAATTATCTATGTATCGTTTTCTCAAAAACAGTTGAACTAACACTGACAATATGAAATACATGTTCAAAGAGAAAGATTAAAAGGAGAGGGAAAGGATATGATAGGATAAATTAGACCTTGTTTGATAAAAAAAAACTAAAAGAAAACATTATTTTAATGAAAGGATTCTTTTTCTCTTAGTCAACTTATCAAAGCCTAATACCCTCCTAGCAAAGAAAAAGTTAGAGATAAAGTAGTAACCCCTCCAAAGCCCTAATCATCCTTAAAACAAAAGCCAAATATAGGAGGCCTTATACCACGCCTCCTAATCCCTCCAAAACCCTTCAATCCAAACATACCCTAAATTATTTTGAACTAGGCCTTGACCTCCTTTTTTTTAGAAGAAAAAGGATGACCACTGGAGTTGCGGTTATCATCCATATATATATATATATATATGAAACAGTCAACATGTACAAATAAACACTCCCCAGTGGTGAGAGACAAAAAGAAGAGAGAAGAGAATCCTTCCTACCCAAAACCCCACTCCCGAAGAAGAAAAGAAATGTGGTATACGACATTCTCAACCTGACATCTCTCCCATCAAAAATGACCCGGTTCCGCTGGAGCCATATGGCCCAGGAACCGGCCAAAAAGGTCGCCAGTAATGGTCTCCAACAGTGACTCCGTCTGGCCGAGCAATGCAATGGTCGCCAAAAATCATCAGCCTCTCTGCTGGGAATGTGAGCAATCTACCCGTCTGACGCCAGATCTCCCACGCTATCAGACAACCGAAGAACAGGTGTGTGATATCCTCCACTGCATGTGCGCACAGAGCACAGGATGTATATGCCTGCGGCGCCCATCTCGCCCTGTAGGCCCGAGTAAGGAGTCTGTCACGCGGCATAAGTCAAGCAAAAATCTTGACTTTAAGCGGTATCCGCAAACGCCAAAAGTTTGCAGTCCACCTGAAGCTCCTCTGAAGCATTTGGGGCCGAGAGGAAAAGGAGGTAGAGGCTGTGAGCCGAGAGGCTCTGTACGGTCCAAACCCACCCATCTCGCCTCAAGGGGTCCGACCTGAAGGGGGCGATCCTCTGATGTAATAGCAACAACTCAGCTATGCGCTGATTGGATAGAGGAGTGCTGAACTGCGGGGTCCATGTGCTAGAGCCGGGGCCACCGGCCTCCGACCATGACTCTGCCATTGTCCCTCTTGGATCTACTAAAAGGGCCCACAGGCGGGGGAAAAGTGATGTTAAAGAACCTCCCGGAAGCCAATCCTGCTGCCAGAAGGAGGCCTCTCCAGAGTCGAGCACTGGTCTCATGAGTGGACGTAGTCGAGGGAGTAAAGCCGCCACCCCTCTCCAAAAGCAAGAAACCCCTCGTGGGAGGACCACCCTCGACTCCCGTGATAGGTCCGGTCCATAACAGGTGGTGAAGACTGTATGCCAAATACTGTCGTCAGGGCCCATAATGCGCCCTACCCACAGGGCTAGGAGAGCCCAATTGGCAACGCGGAGGTCTCTGACTCCCAAACCTCCCTATGTCGTAGGCACACAAATGTTGTGCCAGTTCAACAGAGGTATGCGGTGGCCCTGTCCACACCCATGCCAGAAGAACCTGCTCCTCAATGAGTCAATCCGTCTGATAATCACAGTCGGCATTGGCAGGACTGACATGTAAGTCGGAAGCGCTGAAAGGACTGACCATACCAGAATCAAACGGCCTTCCCTCGACAACAGTCTCGAACTCCAGCCTTGCAATCTATGCTCAATCCGTTCAATCACCGGGGTCCAACCCCGCGAGCTGATATGTCGGTCTAATAGAGGAAGGCCCAAGTATGTGATCGGAAGGGAGCTGATCGGTGTACGAAGCTCCTCTGAACAGCTGGCTGACTCCTCCGCAACCATGCCAAATGGGATGAAGGCTGATTTGGCATGATTGATGTGAAGTCGGGAGGCCGCCTCAAAAAGGTCCACCAAAATGGCCACCCGTCTAGCTGCTATGGTCGACCCCTCGATGAAGAATGTAGCGTCATCTGCATACTGCAACACCGAAACCAGACTCCCAGCAAATCCACTGATTATACCCGCCCGGCATGGAGCCTGAATACATCTCGCCAGGGCGTCTACTGCCACAACGAAGAGCATGGGGGCGAGCGGGCAGCCCTACCGAACCCCTCTCTGCGGCTGGACCCTACCTCCCGACCACGTCCCATTGACTAGAACCGAGAATGAAGCGGTGGTAATGCAACGTTTCATCCATGTGATCCAAGTCTTCAGGAATCCACGGACCTGCAAGGCCTGCCAAAGAAAGGACCATGAGACCGAATCATAGGCTTGGGAGAAATCCACATTCCACAAGAAAGCCTGCAGGCGGTCCTCCTCCACCGTGCGACTATCTCCGATGCCATGGTGAAGTTGTCTGTGATGCTACGACCCCGGATGAAGGCTGATTGGGCCGAGTGGATGAAGTCTGATAGCACATCCCAAAGTCGATTCGCTGGTATCCTAGCCATCAGGAGATAGATGGCGTTGGATATGGCGATCGGCCTGAAGTCCTCCACTCGCTCTGCTGGGTTGCGTTTCGGCAGCATGAACAGCAAGAACCGATTGAGGCGCTCCAGCCCCTGGTTCCCACTAGCGAACTCCTGGATGACGGCCATCACGTCCCTTCTGACCACCGGCCAGAATTCCCGATAGAAGAAGACTGAATCCGTCGAGGCCCGGGGCTGCCTCGCTGTTGAGGTCCCGGAGAGCTTGTGTAGCCTCAACCTCTGTGATATCCTGTATCAACATAGAAGACTGTGAGTTAGAAATATGTGGGACCTCCCCGGGAGACCACCTCCAATGGCCGGCGGGCCGACGTCGATATTGCCTCCTTGTATTATGAGGCGATAGCTGCTCCGACTCTGGCGTGTCCAGATATCCGTTGGCCCTGCACCTCGATGTGGTCAATCCTGTTCGCCCTCCGCCGCGAGCTCGCATATAGGTGGAAGAAATGGGTGTTGGCGTCCCCCTCCCAGAGCCAAGTCTGCCGGGAACGTTGCCTCCACTCAATTTCGACCTTCCTATCCTCCAACTGAATGACCCCCTGTGCCCGACGACGGTCCTCAATCTCATCCTCCATAAGGGGTCTGGAATCCTCCACCCGATCCATGCTGGCTATGACCTCAAGGGCCTCTGTCCTCTGTCGTCAAGCGTCCCGTATCTCCCGTCGGAATACCTGAATTCGAGATCGTAGGCTCTCCAGGTGGGTGGCCAACATCCTGGTTGTCGTGTCCGCCCTCGGGGCGCTCTCCCAATGTTCTGCTATCACCTGACGGATGCCATCCTCACATAACCAGGAATGCTCAAACCGGAAGAGAGATCGCTGCCCTTGACCGTCATTGGACTGCCACATCAGTGGGGTGTGGTCCGAAAATGGCTGCTCGAGGGCCTGAACATCTGCCAAATGGTGGGCCTCCGCAAGCTCTATAGATCCAAAGAACCTGTCAATCCTCGACCGGGCTGAGGGTGAAGCAGTGCTCCTCCATGTAAATATGTGATCCGTAGCCGGGAAGTCGACTAACGAATGTGAATCTATAAAATCCCTGAACTCCTCCGCCTCGATGTCTCTCCCTCGTTTGCTGATGGGTCGGTCCTCAATGTCCAAGGTGACATTGAAGTCGCCCCCAATGATCCATCACGCTCCAAGAAGGTGTGCACGAATTGTTGAAATTAAATTACAACCCCACCTCCAAATCTTTTTGCCATATGTTTACACGTGTACATTTTTCAAATCTTCAATTGGCAGGGATGACTAGCCTCTCTCCATCAATTTATTTACACTTGAAATAACATTGTAAATTAATCATAAAAAATCTAACGATTTATTTTCATGGATGATTGGCCTGTAGTCATCCCCTTTTCTGTGAGGGAAAAAGGATAATTAACCAAGGATTTAGCCACCCCGCCTCTTTCGTTGATTTATGCGAGTGAAAAGGTATTACATTAGAGAGTTACAAAATATGAAGTATGATTAATCCAATTTAGACCAGTCAATAAAAATTGCACGGGCATGAGCAATTGTGTTCTCAGTATAATAGGGTCCGCCCGTTGATATCACCGTATTTCATTGTAGCCAGATTCCTCAAAGAAAAGCAAATATCTCAGCTCATTCTTTCCTTAATCGATATGTGATCACACTAGGAGAGGCACCATCTCTTCTAAATGATTCCCAAAGGACTGGCAACAAATACAAATTGATGTTTGCATGTTCCCAATCATTGCAAGTAAACTAGCATTCGAAGAACAGATGATTTGTGTCTTCATCTGTGTTTGAATATAAACAATACTCATTTGTTTCTCCAGGGTTGCGCACTTAGAATTCTCCTTCTTAAGAGCCATATAGAAAATCTTTATCTTCAAGGGTGTTTTAGATCACCGTATGAGTTTGCAATCATTGATAGATTCATTATCGTTGTTCATGCCGGAAGTACGAAACAGCTCATAAGCCATCTTTACATTGAACTATTCTCTCGACCAATGCCAGCCATCTAATATTGTATTGTTTTCTTAAAAGGTGCAATGAGATTCATTAATTCGATTAGTTCAGTGAAACATTGATTCAAACAGAGTAGAGACAAAGGTCCGTTCATACCTCCGCTAAGGTGGCATTCCGATCATGAGCGATCCTGAAAAGTCGATCTCATTAGCCTCCATATCGAAAGGGATAAAAGTCGATTTATCATTATTACCATCAAACCAGAAAAATCCTCAAAGAGTTCGGCTATTATAGCAATTTTCTGTGCCTCAATAACTAAAATTGAAGAAAATTGTCATCCTCATATCGGAGTAGAGAGATCAAGGTGGTTTGCTAGGTCAATGAATGAAAACTAGAAATCATACCAGCCCCGCACAAACCAAAGGATGCCACCGTCGGAGCATCAACGAGGATCACAAAGAGTGGTGCAAGAGGGCAGCCCTAGCGTACACCCCGCTGAGGTTGAATCCATCCCCCTACTGGCATACCGTTGATGAGAACCTAGAAGGGCGAGGTCGTGATATATCTTTTCATCCAAGTTATCCAGATCTCTGAGAATCCATCTTTTTGTAGAGACATAAATTGCCAGTCAATTGAATCATACGCTTTTGCAAAGTTAACCTTCTAAATGAAAATCTTCCTATTGTTTCTCTTCCAATGAGAGAAAATCTCCGAGATTACAACATAGCTTTCACCAATCAACCTTCCTAGATGAGAAGTCGAATGTACAAGAAGAATAAGGCCATCAATGACCTCACTGAGACGGTTAGCCAGCGCCTTAGAAGTTAATAAGAATCATTTAAAAGGGTGATAGGATAGTAGTCAAAGAGCTCCTCCGGAGAAGATTTCTTTGGAATTAGAAACGAAAAGAATCCATTCAATCTTTCATAAACCGTTGTTACCACTGAAAAATTCTTGAAAAACCTTCATAATGTCTTCTTTCAGGAGCAGCCAGAATTCTCGAAAGAATAGGATTCCGAAACCATCTAGCCCCAGGGATCCCACTTTTTTTAATTGTTTTAATGCCTCTTCAACCTCAATTTCAGAAAATGGCTGAATTAGAGGATGCTTCTAATCCTCAATGAGAGTGTTTATACCCCATGTCCATCCATCCCCGTGCACCCTCAACCCTCCTTGTGGCAAGTGAAAGCACTATGCAGCTGATCAGCCAACCAGCTCTCTGCCTTTGATTTCGCATCCATTCATCATAAATTCATAAGGTGTTCAATTGTATTTGTCCTCCTTGGCTGCTTGCACATAAATGGAAGAACCGTGTATTTAAAGTCTCCTTCCCTGAGCCATTGTTGTCTTGATCTTTATCTCCATTGAGTTTCTAGTTTATAATCTTCATCTCTCACCAGAGTAAGATGATGGTGTCTGTCCAATCAGTTCCTAAGTTGATAACTCCCTCTCATCCTCCAATCTATCAAATGTTGCAACCTTTCCCAGATGGATTCAAAGACAAGGTGGCTGCACAATGGCTAAGTGTTCTGACGTCTAGCTCAGCAACAAAGACACTATACAACCGGCTCAATAAGCTTTGATCATACATTCTGTTAGAGAAGAGAAGAAAAAAAGGAGCAGCAAAGAAGAAAAGAAGGGGAAACAGCAGTGGCAGAGAGGAAAAAAAAAAGCAATGATAGACTTCCTCTAGAACATTGTTAGGAGAGATAGAGGAAAAACTCAGCATCCTTCTTACCTTGAGCTTGAATCAGAAAAGGGGAAAAAGGAGGAGAAAACACCGACCGAAGACAAAGAGAAGAGCCAGATTTTTCTGTCCAAAGTTTTGGGTACCCGCTCGGGGCCCCCGGTATCCAGGCTACTAACACCTAACTAATCCAGAGTTGAGGTAAAGAGCAGAAACATCCATTGCTTTTCCAATGATGGAAAGGGAGACAGCTCATATAATAAAAAAAGGACAATTGTTTGCCATAAACAAGGGACAGATCATACTTTGATAGGTGGTGTATTCTGGGCATTAATTTATAACATTTTTTAATAAAATTATGGATAGTTGTGTTAAACATTTTTTTGTCTTTAATATTCTGTTTCCTTATTATTTTTTCAAACTATCTAAGACTAATTTGACATTTGAACTTATAAAATTCGGTTTTTTATATTATACATATATTATTTATAATATATATTTGACGTACTTGTACCCTATATTTCAAAATCTGTCGTACCCCATATCCGTACTGTATTGGGTACCGGTACCATACCCGTACCTATGCAACAGATTGGACATATCATAGGAGTTAAAGATCATTTTATGATGCTCAGTCTTCTTTGCTTACTACGACGACCTCCTCCTCCTATGGGATTTCGTCCACAGGCTAGACCGTAGGGCTTCTTTAGAGCATCTAGATGGTCATTCCACATATTCAGCCCCTCTTCTTATCCTCTCTTAGCTCTGATTCGGATTTCTCCGTTTGAGAACACAAGTGGACACCACGTAACACACCCACAAACAATTTTTTGGAGACTATCAGCATTCTAAACAGATCAGGCGGCAACAATCTCATAGTATTGGGCACCACCTGGATGGACAAGAGAATGGACCGTGGATGCCCAGTTTAGATCCGACCTCTTGGACCAGTGCATAGTGAAGGTATTAGCCCTGCATGACAAGATCTCAAAAAATCGCCAATATGCCTCCAAGGCCAATATATAGGTATGGTTATCTAGTCACTTTTTTATGCAAGGAGTGTATTTACATATACTTCCGAATAGCACAACTCAAGCATACTCATGCTGGATTGTCAACGTATCTACAGGACTTGCAGACCCCTCAGAATCTCGATTTTTGCATGGCTTGAAAGGCAAGACAAGATTGCAAAAGAGACTTGGTCTGCAACAAGATGACATTGGTTAGATATTTCATCAGAGGTAAACTTTTGGAGATCTTTTCGGTATGGTGGAAGGCACTTAATCATCATGACTTACGGGCCAAAACGTAAGAGGTTATTGCCACTTGCTGTCCTATGGACGATATGGTTACAGAGGACGCATGCATTTTCGAGGGAGAGCAATGTTATGTGGAAAACATTGTGTATCATGCAATTAACTCAGCGCGTCTGTGGGCAGGGGACTAATTGTTGACTATGGGCTAATCATTTTGTTGGAATTATAAGTGATCTTTTATCCACTATAAGTTTTGTAATATAAATTTTCAATAATAAAAGATGGATGTTTACAAAAATGGTAGACATCCCTTTCCATCTCAAAAAAAAAACATGGATATGTCATGTGCGGCCCTATCTGGAGCCGCGATAGAGTACTTCAACCACAAATTCCTCATGGCTTCTAAGGCATGGCAAGATCCTCATCAAGGTGTACATGGCGAGATGTGCACCCAACATGGATAGATCATGTGCCGGAACTATAAGGAGCAATGATGGAACATTTCACCTATAATGCCCTCTTGAGGTATGGCGACAACCGCATAGCACGTATATCCATCCATCAATAGTAGATACTTTCTAGAGTTTATTTCAAGAACTAAGGGTAGGGCAGCTCGGAGTGGAGACGGTCATTTGGGCCATTTGGCTTCAGTGTAACTGTACTATACAGAGAATATTGTACATCATATCTTTTTTTTACTAGGGAGTGGGGGTTGAATAGTTTTTGTGTTAGGGTCTTTTGCCTTTGTATTTGACTTTGATACACATTTGTACATGTTATGGTTTAAAGTTTTAAATACAAAACAGGATGACTACCCAAGCTTAATAGTCATTATTTCCTTCGTCAGAAGAAAAATATACGTAATGAATATTGTACATCTTAGACGTTTTTTTTACTACAGAGCAGGGGGGAGTTTTGTGACTTTTTATCCATAAACTCTATTTTTTGCTTCTCTTCAATACATGTAACCTTTCGATTCATATTACACACATGGATGATTAACCTTCCTTAGTCATCCTTTAATACATCAAATAAATAAATAAAGGTGTAATTTGTGAATCAGTAGATACAAACAAGCTAATAGGGTGTTAACAACATGATGGATACCAACTAGCAACTCAAGTGTCATGCTAAACAGCCATAACTATCCACTACCAACAAGGGATAGTCCTCTTCATTTTTTTACATCGATGAATCCATATCCAAAGCACCCCTCAGGGAATTAAACATGTAATATCACTTAGAAAGTTCCTCTATCTCCTTTTTTGAGGGGTAAAAGGAAAGCTCCTTTATTTTTCAATTGCAAATACATTCCAAATTTCTTTGCTTGTGCATAGAGATATAAGAAAATCCTTATTGAATATCATGGGAAACACCGATTTTGTGTGCTACAATACATGAAAAATATCATGTGGACAATCAAACTTAAGAAGCTCCTATTTTCAGGCTGTGGTTCGACATGAATATCAGTTTATCAAGTCAATCTCATGGTATCAAGTGGTTCCATTAACAATTAGATGGCAAGATATCAGTCTATTCATGTTTGCTGTTACTTTGGTGTGTACTTCAGCATTAAGTTCAAATTACGTTTAATTTCACTTTCTGATTTACAAATTAAGAAGTCCCACTCCTTACGCTACCATTAAGTTGACACGAAACCATCAATGCCAATCCAAGCTTTAATAATGCCAAACTATGAGTGATGCAGGAAGGAAAAATGATTTGTAACAGGAAAGAAAGTAAATCTTACTTAAATCTGGGTCCTCTGTACTTGTCCTTTGATGTGAGATCCATCGATGGATGATAAAAAACATTCTTGATGGCAAAATTGCTACGGAAATGTGACTTCAATTCCTCCTCTTGACGGTTAAACACCTTGCAATTGAAGTGCAAGACCGACTCCTGCCCTGGCATCCTGACGAAGACTCTCATGCGCACGGTTCTCGGTAAGGGTTCGTCATCCTGGTACTGCAACGGAGCGAGCAGAGCAGACAATACCACCTCCTCCTCAGCCACAGAAACGGGCTTCCGCCGGAGAAGCACATCCTGAGCCCTCTGGCTAGTTGGTTCCAACTTGAAGCCTTCTACCACCTCGTTTCGAGTCAATGCAAGATCGCTCTACAATTGAGGCATTAAAACATAGAATTATTGCAAGATGGCGAATACAAAAGTGAAGAATCTGGGAGAGATGGCGGTGAATACCTCAGAGGTACCGAGGTCGGCACTGGAGAGCTCGTGGTCGATCTCTGCGCGGAGCGCGGCTAGAAGGCCGGGGTCCCGGACGAGGGCGGCGCCCCGCCGCCGGAGTTGCCTCAAAGACATGGAATTGGGGGAACGACAATACACTGGACCCGACACAGTAGCATTGCTCTTTCGGTTGTATATCGGTAACGGACAAGATGTATGTCACACGGATACATTGGTTCGTATCGGTGCCGGGCACGAAACAACAATAATTAATTAATTAATTAATAAGTGGAGTAATACACTGATTAGATTAGTAGAGTTGTGTTTTACGATGGACGAAATTTAATTTTAAAGTCATCAATTTAATTGGAATAACCTCGACTCGTAATTATTTAAATATACCAAAAAAAATATTAATAAGTTGAGGTGTTGTAAACCAAAAGTAAGTATTTTAATTATATTTTATATATTTTTTGGTTGAGCCCGCTGTAATCATACAGTCCTTGTAGATTACTCTTTATCTTGTATAAAAAATTAGAACGTGGACATAATAAATAAAATTTAATAGAGACGGACTCTATTTAATAGATTATATAATGTACCTTATCATTTGGATAGTTGGTTCTAAGATTTATGATTGATAAAAATATATAAAAATATAAATCTTAAATATTTTTAGCTACAAATCTCATATTTAATAATTCATATAATAAAATACACGATATACTCTACTTAAATAGTGTTGGACTTTTAATTATGTGGGTCCGACACGATAAAGAAAAAAAAGGAGGAGTTTGACTCTATGTCAAACAAGTGAGAAAGTTATGAAAGGATTGGAGATGTGAGTTGATGAGGCTGATGCGCGCGTGAGAAAAAAAAGAGCCGCTGCTGTTCGGGTATGTGCACCGACAAAGGAGGAGAGAGAAAAATAAAGGTGAGAGAGAAAAGATTTTTCGGGTTCTGACGTTTGGCACAGATTTTCTATCGTCTTCTTATCAATCTCTGATATTTCGATGAGATCCTTCTTATTTCTATCCCGATTTTCGGAGAGATTATTCTGCGAGATCCAATATTATTTATTGAGACTTTTATTTTGTATTCCTCTACTGAGATTAGAAAAGAAGGTTGTTTTTCATAGTGGAAGATTTGTTGCCTCACCTTGAGAGGTTTTTCACGTAAATCTTGTGTGTCTCTGGTCTGATTTAATTCTCTTTATTATTGTCATTACCTCATTTAAATTTATGCATTAAGGGAAAGAAGATAATTTCGCAAATATTGTTTAGCCTTTTCCCAACAGTGATATCAGAGCCCGGGTTATCAAACTACATAAATTTAATGGAGGACAATAATATCGCAAGTCGGATGTCTGTGCTGACAGGACCAAATTATTCTATTTGGAAACCTCGGATGAGAGACTATCTGAATTGCAGAGACCTTTATGATCCAATCGAAGGTGATGCTGCAAAACCTAAGGACATGGCGGAGATTAAAAATTAAGACAGTTGCACAAATTCGACAGTGGGTCGACGATAAGATGTTTCATCATATTGCAAATATTGATGAGCCTGATCAAATCTGAAAAAATTACAAGAGATGTATGAGCGTAAATCACCGCAGAATAAGGTACTGTTAATGAAGAAACTTATTAACCTGAAGTATTAAAGATGATCATTCTGTTGCAGAATATCTGGGTAGCTTTCAAGAATTAATTAACAAGTTTATATCAGTAAAAATCATGTTTGATGATGAGATCCAAGCATTGTTGTTACTGAGTTCGTTACCTGATAGTTAGGAAACACTTATTGTCTTTCTAAATAATTCTGCTCTAGAAAAAAAGTTATCTTTAGAAGTTATCAAGGATAGCTTATTTAATAAAGAGACAAGAAGATAAGAGCATAGACTCAACAACTCATCAAAAGCATTGATTGTTTAAGATCGTGGGAGAAACAAACAGAGAAACTCTCACAATCATGATCGATCAAGATCCAGAGGAAAATCGAAGTCCAGAAAAGACCTTACCTGTCGTCACTGTGGCAAGCCAGGACACTTCAAGAAAGAGTGCAGAAAGTTGAAACGTGACAAATCACATGAAGGGTCTGACGATGCTGAAAAGGAGAAGAAAGGCAGTGATGGAAACAATGTTGTCGTGGCCACATCTGGTGATGTGTACTTTCTTACTGAAGAAGATTGTGTCAACGTTGTCAGTTTGGATCTTAAACACTGCAGCTTCATTTCATGTTATCCCTCGCAGAGATATCTTCTCGACATAGACAGTGGGTACATTTGGGTCAGTTAAGATGGGGAACAAGTCTGAGTCCCTAATTGCTGGCATTGGTGATATTCAGCTGAAGACCAACACAGGCTGCAAAATTGTGCTGAAAGATGTAAGGCATGTACCTGATATCCGATTGAACCTAATTTCAGTTGGAAAATTAGATGAGGAAGGCTATGAGAGCAACTTCAAAGGGGGAGTGTGGAAACTCAAGAGAGGTTCACTACTTCTGGCAAGAGGACAAAGAGATCATACGCTTTACAAGACTGAAGCACAACACTGCACTGGTGAAGTAAATATGACTGAAGAGATGTCTCCTTCAGAGTTGTGGCACAAAAGACTTGGTCACATAGGTGAGAAAGGACTTCAGATACTGACTCGACAAAATCTGCTTCCAGGTATAAAAGACACATCTCTTGATATATGTGTGCATTGTTTAGCTGGTAAGCAGACTAGAGTTTCATTTAATAGAACTTCTTCATATAAAAGTTCGCATATACTTGATTTGGTGCATACTGACGTTTGTTATATGAAGGATAAAACTCTAGGTGGTTCTCTTTATTTTGTTACATTTATTGATGACCATTCTAGAAGGGTTTGGGCTATTCCTATAGCGCATAAAGATCAGGTGTTGACAGAATTCAAGAAATTTCATGCCAAAGTTGAGAGAGAAACTGGCAGAAAGCTCAAGTGTGTTCGCGCAGACAATGGTGGCGAATACAGAGGTCCATTTGAAGAGTACTGCAACACCTTCGGCATCAGACTTGAGAAGACAGTTCCCAAGACTCCTCAGCAAAATGGCGTGGCTGAGAGAATGAACAGAACAATTGAGGAACGTGTCAGATGTATGCTTCTACATGCTAAGCTATCGAAGGGCTTTTGGGGTGAAGCATTGATTACTGCAGTTGATCTGATCAATCATACACCATCAGTACCTCTAGATGGTGGTATACCTCTGAAAGTTTGGACAGGGAAGAATGCTTCATACAAACATCTTAGAGTGTTTGGTTGTAGAGCTTTTGTTCACATCCCAAAAGATGAGAGATCAAAACTTGACAGCAAGACAAAAGAGTGTATCTTCCTCGGGTATGGAGATGGAGAATTTGGCTACAGACTGTGGGATCCTGTTGACAGAAAAGTTGTCAGAAGCAGAGATGTAGTGTTCTTGGAACACCAAACAATTGAAGATCTATCGAAAGATAAAGAGCCAACATTGTTCAAAGATTATCTAGCTGAACCGAGTTCAGTTGAAGCACCAATGGAAGATGACACAGTTCCAGAAGCTGATCAAGATGACCATAGAGATGATACTGATTCAGATGATTCAGATGCACCTTCGGATAGTCAAGCTGATGATGATGTCGAGCAACCTATTGAGCAAAATGCACCAGAGCCAGAGCCTCAAGTGAGAAGATCAACAAGAGGAAGACAAGAATCAAAGCGGTACCCTCCAACTGAGTATGTGTTATTAACTGAAGGGGGAGAACCAGAATGTTATCAAGAAGTCTTGTCACATGAGCAGAAAACTGAGTGGATGAAAGCCATGCAGGAGGAGATGCAATCTCTGCATGAGAACAACACATATAAACTGGTGAAGCTTCCTAAAGGCAAAAGAGCACTCAAGAACAAATGGGTATTTCGGCTGAAAAGTGAAGAAAATAATCCACACCCAAGATACAAGGCAAGATTAGTTGTCAAGGGATTCAGTCAGAAGGAAGGAGTTGACTTTGATGAGATATTCTCACCAGTAGTTAAGATGTCATCAATTCGTGTAGTTCTTGGATTAGCTGCCAGCAAGAACTTGGAAGTTGAGCAACTTGATGTCAAGACAACTTTTCTCCATGGTGACTTGGAAGAAGAAATTTACATGGAGCAGCCAGAAGGGTTCCAGGTGAAAGGCAAGGAACATCTGGTATGTAAATTACAGAAAAGCTTATATGGGCTCAAACAAGCACCTCGTCAGTGGTACATGAAGTTTGAGTCATTCATGATGCAGCAAGGATACAATAAGACAAATACAGATCATTGTGTCTTCGTGAAGTATTTTTCACATGATGATTTTATTATTCTGTTGCTATATGTTGATGACATGCTTATTGTAGGTCGTGACAAAAGCAAGATTGACAAACTAAAACAGGAGTTGAGTCAATGCTTTTCCATGAAAGACCTAGGAGCAGCAAAGCACATCCTTGGCATGAGGATCACTCGTGTTAGAGAGCAGCGCAAATTATGGTTATCCCAAGAGAAGCACATTGAGAAAGTCTTGGAGAGATTCAATATGAAGAATGCAAAAGCAGTTTCATCACCACTTGCAAGTCACTTCAAGTTGAGTTCTAGACAGTGTCCAAGAAATAATGCTGAGAAACAAAAGATGAAGTATGTACCATATGCATCTGCAGTTGGTAGTCTGATGTATGCAATAGTTTGCACTAGGCCAGACATAGCATATGCAGTTGGCGTGGTCAATCAATTCCTATCAAATCCTGGTAGAGAGCATCGGGATGCAGTTAAGTGGATTCTCAGATATCTTCAAGGCACTTCTAAAGTTTGTTTATGTTTTGGTGACTCTGATCCAGTACTAGAGGGTTATACTGACGCTGACATGGCAGGTGATGTGGATAGTAGGAAGTCTACTTCTGGTTACTTGATGATATTTGCAGGAGCAGCAGTCTCATGACAGTCCAAGTTACAGAAGTGTGTTGCACTATCAATAACTGAGGCAAAATACATCGCAACTACTGAAACATGCAAGGAAGTTATGTGGATGAAGCAATTTCTGGATGACTTAGGCTTGAAGCAGAAGGACTATCATGTTCACTTTGATAATCAGAGTGCTATACATCTAAGTAAGCATTTTAGTTTTCATTCTAAGTCCAAGCATATTGATGTGCGTTATCACTGGATTCGTGATGAGATTAAAAAGAAGAGATTTTACCTTCACGAGATCCATAATGACAAGAACGTTTCAGATATGATTACTAAGCCTCTACCTAGAGAGAAGACTGTGTTTTGCAGGGAGCATGCAGGTTTGTAGGAGCCCTCCGCATAATTAAGAGGGAGAGTTTGTTGGGCTTTTAACTATGCGGGCCTGACACGACAAAAAAAAAGGAGTTTGACTCCAAGTCAAACAAGTGAGAAAGTTATAAAAGGATTGGAGATGTGAGTTGATGAGGTTGTTCGCACACGTCCATCGAGAGAGGAGGAGAGAGAGAAAAGATTTTTCGGGTTCTGTTTGAAGACGAATTATGATCCATTTTCAACGAAACTTCAGACGCAGATTCTCTATAGTCTTCTTATCAATCTCTGGTATTTCAGTGAGATCCTTCTTATTTCTATTCCCATTTTCAGAGAGATTATTCTGCGAGATACAAGATTATTTCTTGAGGTTTTATTTCTGTATTCCTCTGCTGATATCAAAAAAGAAACTTTGTATCCGACTGTTTTTCATAGTGGAAGATTTGTTGCTCGCTCCCATGATTTTTTTCCTCTCACCTTGAGAGGTTTTCCACGTAAATCTTGTGTGCCTCTGGCCTGATTTAATTATCTTTATTATTGTCATTACCCCATTTAAATTTATGCATTAAGGGAAAGAAGATAATTTCGCAAATATTGTTCAGCCTTTTTCCAATAAATAGGGTACTATAACTCTTCTAAATTCATACTCCACCACATGGCAGAATACAAATTTGGAGATTCTATGCTATTATTCTTTGACTTTATATTTGATCAAAAAATTGATCAACAATATGGACACATTATAAAATAGAACAATACTAAAGATATAATCTTTCAAAATAAAACTCTATCTAATAAACTCCAAAAAATATGTCTACTCAAATAATAATATTATATTACATTGTCCAATAATAAAAAAGATATGACTAATAAAAGTTCAACAACTCCACGGGAGGACTGAAATATAACTCAAGGCTAGACTTCTAAACATGTGCAAATCACCAATGTCATGAACATTAGTATCACCACGAGTGTCATCACCTATCAATTGTATTCATCGCTTGTAGGATCAAAAGCAGGGGAGGCAATTCTCCCATGAGAGATGAAATTCAATATGTAAAAGAAATATAGAATCAACTATATAAAAAGCATGATAAGAAACTGAAATAAATATTCATAATTCTTATTTTCATTCACTTTATCCATTAGCTTTCTCACTTTTGTATTTTTATTTTTTCAATATGCTTTATTATTCAATTGCAAGAACCTCAATTGCATTATTAATACAATATCTAATATTATATGTCAATAGTTTCAAGCCAAATTCCATCTTTTACTTAGGACTCATTTACTCTTTTGACTATATGTTGTCTTAAGTTATGCGATTGAAGCAATAAGTCATTAGTGAGCCACTAATAATCACGAAGGTCATTGATTTTTGCTTCAGTGCTATTAAGGCTAGCTAGGTTTGAAGAAATCTTTATACAATTGAACCCAATTAAAATAATTATTCTCGAAGGAACCCAGTTGAATCTAAAGGAATAAATTTAGATATTCATAAAGGAATCCAATTTTCTCACGACTACAGACCAATTCACTGAAAACCAAATGATATAATCATGGGTCAATTCAATCACATGCAATATTCTTTTTAGATCCTTATCATGGGAATCAAGGTTTTGCATCTTATACTTCAATCATTCAATCCATAAACACGATGGCCCACATTTTCCTTTAACTTTTATCTTAATTAACTTAGTAAAATTATTTCCTCTTTTCGTATTGTTATCATTATCACATAGTAGGATAGAAGCATTCATCATAAATCATGTCAAACATCATTAACATAATTCATCTCAACAACATAAACATAAATTCATGCAATAATCTATTTTTTAGCATTAGACAATAGTGACACATCTTCAATCCAAAATTTATAAATAAATGTACCGATATTTGTTTTGGATTATTCATTTTTTTCTGCAAACTAAGCTGATAAGGGGATTGAAGATAAAATTTTGAGATTTTATTTTATTCACATTTCTTCTTAGAAATTTCTGCAATAACCCTGATCTATCTTATATGTTGTAGTTTGACGATAGGTTCTAAAAATTTTGATAACTTCCCTTAAGATTCATCATTTTCATACCATTACAAATTCTCTAGATGGCTACTACAAATTTATATCTATTTGTAAATTTTCAGTTTTTTATTCGACCATTTCAATTTATTATATATATTATAAGTCAAACTCGTCTCTCCCCAAAACAACATATCAGAGGTCTCGATTTTTTGCCTTGACTTTTTATACACAAATCCAAATCCAACAAAATCTATCCTATAAAACCAGATTTCAAGACCTTTCTAATGACATATTATTCTTAACTTTTGGCCAAGTAAAACATGCTTAAAATTTGATCAAAATAGATATCATAAATTTTGGATAGGTTATGAAGATAACTTGGGTGATATATACATACCCACCAAACAAAAACTTAAAATTTATATATAACTCTAGCTATGGCAGGAGCATGCCTATATTGGCAACACATATGTTATAATATTGGGTTTACACCAATAGGAACATACGGATTATCATAAAATTTATTATAGAAAAATGTATAACCAATCGGATCCAAATACCATTATGTAATAAATAAAATATATATATTTAAAATTAATAACCACGCACATACTTTTAGTATAATCTCTGTACATAAAAATTTGACAATAATCAGTTCCTATTTAGAATAAACCTAGTATGTTAAATTTAAAATCATCATTTTAATTCATATGTTCCTCTATGTTGTCTTATACATATAATAAATTTTATATTTGATACCTATTTGCGTTTGAGATTTTTCCTCGTTTATTTCTTGTGTCCTAGTTGTCCTCGCTCTCGTCCCCTTGTAATTCGCGTTGTCGTTCTCCTTCCCATGCTCCTTTGCACCTTAGGTGAAAAGAAAGAGAAGATGGAGGAGAGACTCTGACGGCTAGGATTTCTTTGTGAGAGAAAAAAGAATTTTTTTTACCTTGTGATCTATTTTTAAATATGGAAATTCTAAAGTAAATCAATTGAGACGATTTTTAATTAATTAAAAATCTCGATGATTACAAATACACCTTCATTAAATCTTAATAAAAAATAATATCTTTCTAGCATAGGAAAATCGTTGCTCTTCGAAACTAAAAAATTATAATATTGTACCAAAAAATTGCTAAAAAGGGTAGATTATCTTAATGATTCCTTTTTTTCATAGTACCTCAATGATGAGTATTATTTCTCCTCTAGTCCCATGTCACAAGTTTTTTAGCTATTAGGATGTTTTCACTTTCTTCACGGTGTTAAAAATATTATAAATAGTAATATGTCCTTTAGGCTGTTTTTATTTTCCATGCAGTGGACTCATGGACCTAAAAAAATTAATTAATAATATTTAATAAAATAGTATAATACTTATATGCATAATAAAATACATATAAATTTCAGAGACGGTCATGACCCTATTAAGCCATTTCTTTTCTATTTTAACTCCATTTTAGTTTTGCGCATAACACGTTTCATGTCCAAATCAAGCACGATCTGTGTTGGACCATTCATTATTCTTTTTTTATTATTTTAATCCTATGAATTTGTCGGGGTTATATTTTCACAAATCATGAAGGATGTCACTTTCAAAGTAATAATAGTACCTATGGAATTGGTGAAGGATCGAGTTAGGTTTTTTTCATGTCTGATCATTGTGCTGAAACGAAAGAATTTAGTGGTTTTGTCACCTTGTCTAATCCATTTGACCATGAATTTTGACCATCATTTCAAATTAGTTATGTCTTAGCAAGGCTTCATGCTGATTATATAAGCTCTACATTCAACTATGTCATTATCATCTAAGCCCCCATGCTCATCCTTATGTTCCAAGTTTGAGATATCATCCTTAACAAGAAGGTCTTGTCCTCTAACAGTGCGTTTGGCATGGGAAACTGAGGTTCTCCGGGTTCCATGGATTTGATAGATTAATTCTAATGCGTGTTTGGGTAAAGGTGGAACTAAAATTAAAAATTAAATAAGTGACGTTCCACGAGTGTCTGGATGAAATTAGAATTTGGGAGTGAACTAATTTATCAATGACTATTTTACCCTTCTCTATTTAAATTATTATTTCATATACATATATATATATATATATATATATATAACGCGGTTTATGCAAATTTAAAATAATTTTGAAGATCAAATGTTATTCATATTATATAGAAAAAGTTAAAATAATACTATTAAGAATAATTTGAAATATAAGAATGTACAACACTATAAAAAAATATTTCAAAAATTATAATTTTATCACTAAATTATAGTTTTAATTTTGAAAACTTATTATTGCTATAATAATCTAAATTTATTATTATAGTTCTTTTTATTCTCCTTCCTTTTATAATTATCTTGTCCTTTATTATCCATGAATATATTTATTTTTATTTTATCATTTTCTCATAATATCTTTCCTGTTTATTCCTTTCCACTTTTATTTCCAACATTTCCTATTTCACATATTTTCCTTTTATTTCCATTTCCTATTTCATGTATTTTGCTTTTATTTCCTCTCAACTTTTATTTACATTTCCTATTTCACATATTCCCTTTTATTTCTTTCCACTTTTATTTCCAAAATTTCCTAATACATATATTTCCTCCTCTTCCCTTGCCTCCTCTGCTGCCGGCATTGGACGCCCGTTCCTTCCACTTGTATTTCCATTTCCTATTTCATGTATTTTCCTTTTATTTCCTTTCAACTT
Source organism: Pontederia paniculata (assembly GCA_001647135.1). Classification (NCBI taxonomy): domain Eukaryota; kingdom Viridiplantae; phylum Streptophyta; class Magnoliopsida; order Commelinales; family Pontederiaceae; genus Pontederia; species Pontederia paniculata. Next base: position 4,685 of record LTAE01001961.1, on the reverse strand, counting down.
TTATCTCCTTTCAACTTTTATTTACATTTCCTATTTCTCATATTCCCTTTTATTTCTTTCCACTTTTATTTCAAAAGTTTCCTAATACATATATTTCTTCCTCTTCCCTCGCCTCCTTCACCGGCATTGGACGCTCGTTCTTAGCGTTCCTATTGTTGGGGTCACTCGTCATTGATTTTGATGGTGCTCTTCGGCCATCCGAACCTCTCCGAGTTCAGTCGCCTCCTCAGTTCCACCCCCGTCTCCGCTGACCTTGACGGTCGCTCTTCTCTCACCCTCCTCGGCATCCATGCTGTTCCCAACACCTTCCCCCTCCGATCACCTGCTCCGTCGTCGTGGCAGACCTCGCCGAAGTCTTCCGCTACCACACCCTCCGACAAGCTCGTCTCAATCTCACCGCCTGTGCTAGCCCCCACCGACGCCGTCATCATCACCATCCGTCGTAGAGAGCGAGAGGCAGAGACAAAGAGCAAGATAGAGAGATCAAAGAGAGAGATAGAGAGAGAAGAGAAGGAGAGTGAGCGAGAGAGAGAGAGAGATGGACAAAGGGAGCAGAGAGCGTCGGAGGAAAGAGGAGTAGAAACCACCAGAGTGTAGGATCTGGATGGCACCAAGAGGGGGGGTGAATTGGTGTATAAAAATTTTACTCTCTTTTACTTAATCTAGAGGAGTTATATCAGCGGAAGCTTGCACATGCAAATACAAACAAACAGAGAGACGAGAGTAGAGAGAAAACAAACAAGCACACAAACACAAGGTATGTTGACGAGGTTCGACCGAACTCCTGGCCTACGTCCCCGCTCCGGTCTTCTCGCACCGAGATCTCCGGAGATCACCATTTCCTTCTTCAAGGGCGAAGGCTCCCTTACAACTTCTCCTTTCTTGCACGAGGACAAGGAGATAACCTCTTACAAATCTCAAGAACTCTTGGTCCCTTCTATGCTAGATTCTTCACTCGAATCACAGAAGGGGAACTAAGACTTTCAATCACTCAAAGCACTCTCTCAGTATTTTCCCAAAGTTATCTCCCAAGACTCTTGGGATTTACAATATATACTCTGCACTAAAGACCTAATTCTCTCTCTCAGAAAATGAGCCGTTAATGCAAGTACAGTATCTTAACCTACTCCTCC
>LTAE01001960.1:29450-48594 GCA_001647135.1 Pontederia paniculata | reverse complement strand
TATATATATATATATATATATATATATATATATTAATGGAGATGAAATATTCTTCATGTGTTTTATAGTAAAACACTCATATAATTAATCATTAATTTTTAAATCGACGATCCATATTAAGATAATCTTAAACTATATTTTATTTCATATTACTTAGGTGATTATATGTTATTTTAATCTGGATCATAGATTTAAAAATTGACGATTAATCATATGTGTGTTTCTTTCAAAGTGAAACACACGAAGAGATGTTTCACCTTCAACAAATTCATATTATATATATATATATAGTTATTTTACGTAAATGTAAATAATCCATTATGGGTTTAATGGAGGTGAAACACCTCTCGAGGTGTTTCATCGTGGAACACCCATATAATCAATCGTTCATTTTTAAATTTGTGATTTAGATTAAAATAATAAAAAATCATCTAAGTAAAATAATATAATCATTTTCTTTCTTCTTTTTTAATCTAAACCATGGATTTAAAAATGGACTGTAGGAATTATAACATATATAATTCAATTAAACAGATATTTTACGGAATACCTCTTGCAGCGGAAACGTAGTTCATCGGAGCTAAAAGGAATTCTTCCACGAACAGTACGTCGGTTTGTCCTTATCGTCGGGAACTAAGTCTCGTGGACTTAGAACTCTATGTCACAATTCAAATGTCTTAAACAAAGAACAATATTAAAAGATAAACTTTTGCTCTTGGTAACGTGCATACACTAGCATTTGATCATTTTTATAGTGAAAAGTGAGAAAGAGAAGAAGACATGAGTATTATGACATGTATGTCATTTAATCTCCTATAGTTATGTATGATCCTTGAGTCATTGCATGTCATTTGGTCTCTCATGATTAATGCATGACCCTTAGGGTGTGTTTGGTTCATACTTTATAATATTGATAGGAATGTTTAAATTTCTAAGAATCTATTTCATATTAATCATATTCCTTGGAAAGTAGGATTACGGCATTTGGTTTAGTCCGTTTGGTGGAGTTAAAGAAAAAAATAGTTGCTTTAAACATAAACATTAAGTTAATAATGTTAGATTGACACAAGTATTGGAGAGAATGTGATTCATATAGATCATAGGAATCTCATTCCGACGGAAATGTTATATTGCTAAGTACATTCCTAAATATGACATAACCAAACAAAGGAATCCGAAATTCCCACAAAAATTTCTTGGAATCCTTAAATAATAGAGTGATCCAAACACACCCTAGGTCATTACATGTCAATGCATGACCCTTGGACCCTAGGAATAATCATATGAGTATTCCATGGTGAAAAAACATACTCTCCATTAAACTTATTTATTATATATTGTATAATTCTAATTACATTTCAAAAAGTTGGGAGGGAGAAAGCAACAAATCTGCTTATAAGGAATTGCTTATATTGATAGAAACAATATGGTAAACAAAAGTTTAGAGGAAAATGTGAGACTATTTATGAAAAGGATAGATTGATAGAAACATCCGAAGGAAAATGTGAGACTATTTATGAATAAGGATAGATTGATAGAAACATCTGGTAAACTATCCATTAGTACTCAAAATATAACAGATGAAGTAGGTGAGATGTTTTATGGTTGTGAAATATAAAAAAAATCATGAAAAATATTCTCTCCAAATAAAAGCAACCTTTAATTTCATGCAATTTACTTGTAATTTGTCAATGAGAAGAAATTACGTAGAAAAAAACGCCTTTATATTTTTTTTTCAGAAATGAAGAGACGTCGCGATTACATTACTAATTACCTCTTAAAATTTCTTTATTTTTTTCTCTCCATGGAAGTTCAAGTCGGAGATTGATTAACGCTACAAAATGTTGCTTAATTAGGAACTCATTTATCTTCATTGTATATTACTTTGCTATTTATTTGAGGATTTTATATCTCGTTTCTGGACTATTTATAGAAGTTGTATAGGTTTATGAGCTTAGTATTATGAAACTAAAATAGCACAAAAAAATAAATTTGAAATCCCGTCGTCCCAAAAATTTACTTCAAAAGGCTCCATCTTTTATTTTAAAATAAAAAGATGAGACTAAATTATTTTTCATAATTTATAAAGTTTAAAGTTATTTGTTGATGATTCTAAAACTCAAATTCAAACTTATCAATTTTTTATAATTTCTTTAATTAAAATTTACACTAATCTTTCAATATCTCTTTCTTTTAAAATGTGAAGGCTAAAACTATTAATTAGTAGATAATCAACGTGATCATAGCTAGTTAGGCGAAAGATCAATCCAGAATATGAGCGTCTATAAGTAATCACTCTCTTTATCTTATAAGTAATTATTCTTCTTATTATTAGAAGATGTCTTAAATTGTAAGATCCTCGTCTCATTCAAAAAATTATTTGCTTTGGACTCATTATCCGCACGAATAAAAATAAACATCTTGAATAATAAAAAAAAGTGATAGCTATGGAACTAATTTTTATTCTCGCTATTTTAAATCCTTATAAAATAACACTCACCAATTGGGAGTCGTGAAATCGGGTTTTCATTGCATGTTTGCTTCAAAAACAACCTTATTCCAAGCTCCATTATCAGAATTGCTGGTAGACACCGGTAGGTAAACTACACTAACATCTGTCCTCTTTTATATATATATTACCTTTTGTTGTTGTATGCGATACATTGATATTTAAAAATGACAGCCACCACTCAATAATGGCATAACATATGCTTTACTTTAATTTGTTCCCCCATTACATATTTTCTTTTGTTAAGTATAATCCAATTAATTGTGGTGCGCAAGGACCAGCATTTGTCGACCAATGGCTTGAATGATTGATCAAAATTAAATGATATATTTTAACTTACAAAACATTTCAGTTTGTCATGTATGAATATTTTCTAATATTCATTAGTATTCTTTTACCACAAAGGGATTTACAAAGGGCGACTCTAACACCACTATAAAAAAATATTATTGTCGCTTATTAAAAATATAAATTTAATAATTATACTCTTGTTTGGCAATTTAATCTTTTAAGATTATTGATAATACATAATAATATGGTACCACAATAAAAAGATCTTAAGTTTAAATTTTGACAAAGTTTATATTAAAATTTATTTTTTTAATTATTTAACTTTAAACTAAATTAAATTATTAATTTTTTTAAAATTATTGATAGGACATTTAATTTTACATCTCTTCTTTTATTTGTGAATAATTTTATCTTTATCTAATAAAAAGGAGCGGCAATAGTGTCACCCTTCACAAAATGCACTTTTCTTGATAACCAAGAGCAAGTGCCTTTACATATAAAATTCAGTTGGTTGCGTTAACTGATTGGCAAGTGTTAAAAGTCATTATTAACAGAGGTTTAAGTTTTTAGAAAAGGTGATTGAAAAAGTCAATGCTAAACGAGTCGTTGAAAAGAAATCTTCCAAAATGCTAAGCTAACAAAAGCACACTTAAAAAATTAATAAACTATTCAAGCATATGGGAACTAGTAATTTCTTAAAGAAGCAAAAAGTGATGTAATGCAACTCATACGTGTTTAAAAAAAACACGACAAAAAAGTAATCCTAAATTAATGCACTTGGAAATTTAAAAAAGAATAATGAAAGAAGTATGATTTTTTAACAGAACTTTCATCCAAATAATAATTTATTATTTTTCGAGAAAGCAAGAAAAAATAGTTTCCTAATGTAATTTTAGGATCCACTTGGGCATACCTCCTCTCAAACACACACAACAAGGTTTATAAGAAAGATTAAAAATATAAATATAAAGTATTGCACTTTTTATTAGCATAAAGAAATAATTTTATGATGATCGGTAGCACATCTAATTTAACATAATATCATAGCTAAAATTCTGAATTTAAATCTCGACATTACTCATATTAAAAATTATTATTTTTTATTAATTTAATTGTTTATATGTTGAGTTTGAATTAAACTAAATTTGTCGGCGATCCACACACGTAAAATTTATTAAAAATATAAAAATATTAGTCTTAACACGTCTAGTTTAACAATAAATTATATAAAAAAAGCAAACTTCAATAGCATTTACCATGCAAACACCCATATATAAAATAATATTCTTTCGAAAAAGCAATCCATTTTTATATAAAAAAAACTGCATCTAATTCATGATGACACTATTATTTTTTCTATTCTATCAAACAATAATGAAATAGTAACGTGACAATAATATATTTTTTAGAATGGCAAAAAACAAAGATTACTAAAAAAATTATAAAAGAATGCCAATTTTGTGTTTCGGTGAAGTGCCCATTCGTCATTAAGCAACATGAATTGCACGATCGATCAGAGGTTCAGGGTGTGTGAAGCACTAGCTCAAGCCAATCCCCACCAACACCAACTCCATGAAAGCCACTTAATTTAACACGATAAAGAATTCGTTTTGTTTTTGTTCCCGTGAGTGTATTTTTTGAAATAATACTTTGGCAATATTATTCTGAGGTAAACGACTTGATCATTGTCGTCAAGTTGGGCCATGAATCATGATCTTATAACATGCGTTGCACACCCAACGCTCTCAATTAAAAATATTTATTAATAAATAAATGCTATACACATGCTTCCACGAGATCAGTGACCGTTGCAAATATAAATTAATAAAATTAATGCATAAATCCTTTTTCTTCATAAAAAGTGGCAAAATGCTAATTTATTAAGAGTTAAAATCTCCATCCATTATATTACATATTTATTTATGATGAATGAAATTTTCAATAAATATATTATATAAAAAATTCAAATTTATTTTTTTCTAAACGAGAAGAAATGATTTAGCATTCTATTCCAAGTCTGGTTGGTGAAAATTAATGCATAAACTTGAAAATAGTAATTTCTACCGATAAATTTACATGTACATAATTACGAACGTATAAGCGTGATAAATAATTTTACTCCTTTATTGCTGCGGATATTAGTAAATAAAATTTTGACTAAAATATAATAGAATCTAAAAATCTTTTGACGGAGGGACCCCTAGTAGAAGATTCTTAGATCTCTCCCTTGACCTTGTTGTCCGAGCAACAAAATTTCGTATGTATAAGGCCTTTAATTGTAGAACATATTACTAAATTTTAAGAATATATAAATTTTTAATTAGATTAAAATTTAAGATATTATCAACATATATATTTTTTATCAAATACATTTTTTATCGACTCGATCGGATTTTTCTCTAAAAAGGGCGAATTATTTAACAAATCAAAGTCAATTAATTGTGTCCCTTGTGAGAGTTATAGGTGAGTAATAACAAGAACCGAGTGAGTTTGATGATTAATTATGCAGCTAAATTTCATTACTAGTGATGATATATATTATATACGCAATATTTTTTGATAGATTTCTATTGTTTTCTTGTTTTAGTATAATTATTATCATAGTTATACATATGATTTAATGATGGTGTATCCGGGTACATCATGTGCCCTGCCTAACAAATCATTGGATTTGAGATCTACGGTTGAAAAAATAAATGAAAAATAAAAATCTTAAATAAGATCTACCGAAGATCTTAGATCCAACGATTTGTTAGACAGAGCACATGGTGTACCCGGGTACACCATCATTAAATCCTTATACATAACCCTCTATGTTTTTTATATAAATTATATGGTTTTTTGTCAGTCGGTCCAATGGTCCCTCTCATCGTGTGTGCATCATTTATTTTATTAAAAGATAAAATTTCCCCAAACGGACATTAAAGTAAAAAAAAATGGAAAGGAAGGCAAATTAGACCGACACGTTCAAGTTCCCAGGCTTGGGAAAAACTTCAGTAAGCTATTAGAGGTCCAAACGAATCGGCTCGTAGTCGAAGGCTCGTCTCTCTCTCTCTCTCTCTCTCTCTCTCTCTCTCTCTCTCTCTCTCTCTCTCAATTTATTTTGTTAAAATAAACAAAATATAATATTGATGTTCTTAGTTTTCTTGGAAAACCTAGATCGAACTGGTAAAAAAAATAATAGCATGTTTATTAGTATTTAGAGTTAAGAATCATGTATTTTTTTACTCCACAGCTTCGCGGCTCCACAATAAAAGTTAAAATTAATAATTTAAATATATGTTACTTTTTTTATTAACATATAATTGTTTATGTCAATATTTAATTAGTGCTCCATATGCGTCGACAAAAAAATGATTAACCTCTTCCTTATTGTAAATTGACATGATATTTAAAAAAAAGAACTAGAATTGCATATACAACGATAATAGTCGATTTATTTGAGTACAACAATCATAATAACATTAAACATATTGTACCGCATGTTGTATGTAACACCGACAGTGTATGCATTAATGTTGTGTTTATTATGTAATAAAAAAATATCATTATATGAAAAATATTAGCGTACAATTAAACTTATGTGAATTTGGTATAATCACAGACAAATAAAGATATACGAGACTCCTATTTTACAGTTTGATTAAAATATTTATGTGGATCTCATATTATCTTTATGTGTTTGTAATCATATTGCACTTAACTATAGTCGCACGTTAATAAGTCTCTCTATTAAGATGCGAGGTACTATCGATCACAGACAAAATACATACGAAACACAAAAAATATTTTGACTAAAATGTGAATCTCACATGTCGTATGTGATTATATCGAATGCACCTAGTTACGATTATATATATATATATATATATATATATATTTATATATATATATGTTGTGAGTGTATATGTATACTTGAACTATCTTACTCTAATTGTAACTCCCCTAATTTTATCCCAAAATATTTCATCCTTTTATATTTTATCTTCCCAAAAATTTAATTTCTTCATATTTTATCCCCTCCAAAAATATTCTCATAACTAAGAATAAAAATCAAAATTTTGGTTATTTTAAAATTTAAATCTTAATTAATTTAAAATTCAAAAATTTAGATTTTGTCCAATGAACCTGGACTCTTGGATTACAAATATTTTCTACCAGAGGTTTTATTATTTTTTTTCTAGTCGACCCTAGTCTTCTTTTCCATGTGCCTTCGTCCAAAAGATCTCAAGGTGAGACTTTGAATTTCTCTTCTAGTTGTAGATGATCATCTCCTAAAGAATGTGTGACGAAAGATCAGAACAATAAGCTTATAGGCTGTAAGGTGTATATTGTGGTGGATCACTCGTAGATTTAGGTCTCATATCGTTGATCATGTCTTAGGGCTCTCCAAGTTTTCATAATCCTCTGAATATTTTCGCTCATGATTAAGATTGTGCTTTTTCTATACTTGTACGAAATCCTTGATCATACCATAGATTCTATTTCGAATTTGGATTATCATGTTCCAAAACATAATTTTCATGTCGTCATTTTATTCAAAATTATATTATTTCATTTCTGGTTTTCTCATATTAACGAATATAATATGATAGACTAGAATCGAACTTGAATAAGAAGAATCCCTGTACCGTCACGGTCGTGACACTAGAGTCACAACCCGTGATGTACCGTCACGGTTGTGACACTAGAGTCACAACCTGTGATGATGAAACTCACGATTGTGACACTCTAGTTACGTCCTGTGACATTTAGTCCAGATGTTAAATGCGTTCTTCGACCGTGATATCGATGTCACGATTGTGATGTCGATGTTCACAGTCGTGACACTATAGTCACGACCCATGACGATACGGTCACGGTCGTGGGATTATCATGTTCCAAAACATAATTTTCATGTCCTCATTTTATCCAAAATTATATTATTTCATTTTTTGGTTTTCTTATATTAACGAATGTAATATGATAGACTATAATCGAACTTGAATCAGAAGAATTCATGTACCGTCACGACCGTGACACTAGAGTCATAACCCGTGATGATGAAACTCAAGATTGCGACACTCTAGTTACGACCCATGACATTTAGTCCAGACGTTAAATTCGTTCTTCGACCGTGATATCGATGTCACGATTGTGATGTCGATGTTCACGACCGTAACACTATAGTCATGACCCGTGATGATACGATCACGATCGTGACACCTTGGCCATGGTCCATGACCTGTATGCATATATTGTCGTAATACGATTAAGGTCGTGATGACTGAATCACGGTCGTGAACCCTATACAATCGTGACGCTAAGTCATACATAATGACTTACGACCCATGATCCCATGTCACATGTCGTAAGGCCCGTAATCATTAGCGAGCGAAAAATCACGTTCAACAGAGGTTGTGATACTCATGTCACAGACCATGACGAGCGTGGTTAAACTTCCAGTCATGGTCGTGACTCATGTGAAGAATTAAAAACTCTGATGGGTTACAGGGCGTGACGTCTGTGTTACAGACCGTGACACTTGATGTCACGACGTGAGACCGATGTCACGGCTCGTGACATATTAGCATTAGGTTATTTTTCTTCATATTTCATGCCATTTATAATATAAATAGGTCGTGGGTGGCCAAGAGGGCCCACTTGGAGACTTGGGATCTTAGCAGGAAATGCGAAGGTTGCTTAACGCCGGCCGACCGATAGGCGAAAGAGAATCCAAAAGTTTTGTAATTTTGAAGATAATTTTTACGATCAACATTATTTATATTATATAATTGGTGCTACGTTAAGGATGTATACTAGATATCACGTATGATTGTCATGTATACTGTTGAAAACTACCATTATTTATTGTTACATACCGTTAGGGACCGGTTGCCTAGCTGCAGCTTCCCCACTTTGCTCATGTTACTTTGATAGCTCCCCTCCTTATAATAAAGAGGACACTTGAGCATCCTCCCCACTTATTGGACATCTTCTTATCATGGCTGGTGCCCCTCGTTGACCCTATTGTTTATTATCATGACAATCCAAAAAAAAATATTGTATTAGATCGTATGAGCTCTGTACCATGGACTATTATTATGAGCTTTGTACCGAATGAAAATAAAGGCACCATTAAAGTCATTAATGGGACAAGTACAACTTGAACACATATATATTACCTAGACTATTTTATTCTTGTGAAATTATGAATGGATTGTAAAATGAGTCACCCACGTATTAGGGAAAAGATAATAGAGGAAGCGTATCAAATTAGGGTTTGCATCTTTCATCTTCTATTGATCATATCAAAAGTCCTATCGAATTGTAAATATTGTATTGTGTTCTCATATTGATCTTATTGTTATACAGGAATACAAGTCTATTATGGACTTGGAGTATTTCTCCTTATTATTGGCCCTATCATATCAGATGTGGAAAGAGAGACATTCATAATTCAAATTACTTATATAATTGATTCAATTACTCTAAGCTTATTTTTGAAGTTAACTTATTGCTGATCTTATATTGTTATTATGTAAATATTCTCATATCATATTGCTTCAATTACTGTCATTTATTTTTATATTTGGAAACTCTTATATTAGGAATTATTGTTGTCATGATTCTAACCTCCATATGATATATTTTTCTCATTGAATTTCTATCTACTTGTGCCTTATAGTGCGTACTTGCTCATGAAATATTATTTTTTCTGCATTGATTTTGCAGGTAACTAGTTCTGCAGTGGATGATGATGATGGTGACTATGAATTTACTTGTGATGATGTTATGGTTGCATATATCGGTGTTTGAGTCATGTCTTTAATTTTCTTAAGTTATAATAATATCTGGAACCATGTCAGAGCATTTATGTTATATTGAAGTCATGCACATATTAGAGTTATTTAAGTCTTTCGTACTTTATTATCTAGATTTTTTCCTTTATTTAGTAAAATCTTTTACAAATAATCTTATTGATCAATCAATATTGTCAAATTATTAATTAATAATTATATCGAAGTAGCATCCTCAAATTTATATTTTGTCATGTGGTATAGTGTGAATTTAGGGATGTTACTAAATTCCACGTACAACGAATGAGAAAAAAAATGATAAGGAATCCTGATTCGTCCACCGAGAATTTAATGAGCATAAGATATTTTTTGTTCGTTGATCGTTTGGTGAAGCGTATCCATCGTATTCCAAGTGCATGGCGTGTTACAAGTACAAGAATATGAGTTGAGCCATAAATTTAACGGTGACGCATCAACATTTATTTCCATATGGTCGTTTGGTCGTCGTCATTGGCCGTTTAATCGTCAAATTTGATTATGTTGCATGTTTATAATCTTCCATAATCCCATAATTCAACTTTCAATCGTCATCATATATAATTAGAATCACAATTCAAGAATCTCGTGGAAGGGATTATATTTTAAAGGAAAGTAGGTTTTTTGTTATACATAAAAATTTTTTTTTTTTTTTGAAAAAATGTGTAGTTCAAGATAAACGGTTTTCTTTCAAGTATCTGACATATTTTAACTTTTAAGTTACTCGATGTGTAATCAAGTAAGTATCCATTTATTAACTTTGTATACGCTAATCATGTCATAATTAATTATTAGTGTCGAATTGAATCTTAATTGACTAGGTTGCTTGAATATTGCAATATCGAAGGTTCGTTAACGTTATTAAATTGCACAATCACGAGACATAATTGGGACACAACATATGATAAAGAACAATTTTGTCCTTTGTATGCTACATTATTAAGAATAAATGTCTATGTTATGGAACACAACTTTTTTTTATCCGTCAATAATTATATTTGAGAAAGTCCACTATGTTAAAGTTTTTAAGAATATGTTAAAGGATAAGTAACTGTTTCTTCCGGGAGTAAAATAGTTCATAAAAACAAATCACTTGAGGGATGGAAGTGACTTTTTTTTCTTAAGGAAGCAAAATATTAAATGTTAGAAGGATGAATGACAATATCAGCAAAGAACCACAAGTATTCCACAATGCGAAAAAAAAGTGTCCTTACGATAAGATAGAAATAAAAGAGATATAAATAGCTAATTTTCGTAAATTACAAATTTGACCTTTAGAAATGTGACACTTTTAAACATGCAAATTTGATCCACATCCAAAATATTGTAAAATTTGCAAAATAATAAACTCACAAATTTATCAACTACAAATAACAGAAAAAGAAAAAAGAGTGTGCTATAAGATTTTAATATAGCAAGTGTAGCACATCAAAATTATTGATTAAATACACTGTAATTCTCCATATTTAATTTTTTGGATAAAAACATTAATAACTTTGGATCACGCCATATTTATAAAACACAGCCTAACCCGGCCGATCAGATCGATTGGACTAATGTTCAGGGTCAAAACGAGCTGTGAGTATTTGGTTAAAATCCGAGTTCAACCGCCCGACTTGACGAATTTTATCAACTCGATATCCTATTGAACCATCTTTAGAAATTATTTTGTTTATATTTATATGCCAAAAAATATTAAAAAAAGTATGATGATTAATATGTTAAAGAAGAAAACAATCAATTTATAAATTATGATTTATATTTTTATGTTAAAAAGTATTACTAATCATTGCATTATGCAAATGAATTTGATTTTGATATAAATTTTAATTAATATAGATTCGTGTATCATAAATTATAATTAAAAAAATTGGTTATGTGATTTTTGTGTTATCATATATATATTTGTATATTTTATATTAAATTATTATCAACCGGTTCGACCTTCGGTTTGACTCGAGAGCTTCTTTGAATCGATACCCGAGTCGAATTTTACAACTTGGATCATGCACTATACACTCCTAAATAAATCCTTTTAATTGTCCATCTCAAATTAAATTAACCAATGAATACCAAATTTTATAATAAGAAATAGTTATTATTATGTAAAAATTAATATTTTTTTGTTGTTATTTATCATTCCCTCCAAAAGTCATCTCCTTCACTTTCCTAAGGAGTTCAATGTGTGAACGCATAATTTATTCAAACTATGTGAATTCAAATTTTCACTGAATACAATTCAATTTTAATTTAATATTTTCATAATTATATATTTAAAATGGGATGATTGAAATTTAAATCCAAACAAAAATTTAACCAAAAAAAGCATTCTGCAAGTGGTCCTGTGATGATAAGCCAGTGAGGGGCTGTAACCGGCTGGCTTACGCGCCGAGCCGAGCCGAGCCGCGTGGTACATTTTTGGGGTAAAAAAATGAACCTGGACAGGAAGTGGGCACAGTGGGGACCGCGCGGATAGGTGTCCACCGGCTGGAGCCGGTAAGCTACGGCACGTCCCCATCGATCACCCACCCACTAAACCCGATAGCATATAAGCCACCGATCTCTCATCTAACGGTGCATGATCTATCAGGTGGCGTCCCTTCTTCGGGTATCGGATCCGAGCGTTCGGAGTCCCAACAGCGCCCGAGGTCCTATAAATAGCGGGTCGGGGGCGCACTTAGAGACCCGTGAACGGAGGCTGCGAACAAACCTCTGCAATCTCTAAAATCTCGCCTCCTTCCCCGTTCGTCCCCCAAGGTGAGATTTTTCTTCCCTTTTCTCATGGTTTTCATTACGTTCGGCTCGTTTTTTTCTTATATCTATGCATTATCTTCGTATTTTCGATGGTTTTTGGCCTGCTGAGGGGTTTTTGGTGCCTGCTTCTTTCCGAGATCTGGAACTGGGCAGTCGGAGTTCCTGTAGATCTGTTGCTTTGTTGTGTAGAGTTTTGATTTTGGGATTGTTCAGGGGAAGAAAGGTTGGATTCCGTTGGTGTATGTAGATCTTGCATGTTTACGGTTCTGCAACTTGGATTTGGAGGGTTTAGTGAAAAATAAAAGAACTTGCCCTTTTGTTATGCTTTTGGAAGATTGAGATGTGTTCACTTTTATGCCTATTTAAATCTTGCCAAAAGAATGATTATTTTTGCTGTTATGAGTAAACAGTTCCTTTTGTTGCTGTAGTGTTGCATAAATGGTCTTCCTTTTTGTAAAAATCTATTCTTTTGTTCCTGAATCTTCTCTTCTTGCTAGTTCTGTTTACCGTATGGATCTTAGTTATAGCTGAAGGACCTTTCACCTGCAGATCTTGTTGAAACTACTGTTGTTATGCTTAGTCCTTATAACATGTCGCCTTTTCTGTGCCATCTCTTAGATGTTCATCCATAGCTCTTGTTATGCTTTTCCATCTTTTTAGCAGTTCATACATCTCTATGAGTCCTTGGATCTGTAACAGCTTTTGTGTTTCTGAGTCTTTCACGCCAATGCTTATTCCAAGCAAAAAGCAGGTCTTTGACAAAGATCCGAGATGACCAGGCTCTTACAGTTGATACTGTTAGAAGATTCTGATTCGCCATCTACTTATTTGGTTTATTTTGTCCCACCTCCTTCCATGTTCTTCCACATGCAGTACTTTTTGCCCATGTTTCTGACCTTTGTCGGTATCTTAGTTTGATTCACTTGATTAAGTTTTAATACAAACATCACATTGATTTCACTGTAGTACCTTTAACTTGCAAAAGTAACCTTAATGGTTGCTACACATATCCAAAAAGTGCAGATCCCTCTTATTATGCTTCCAGATCCAGAATTTATCCTTCTTATGATGTATCGTTAATTTGATTTGTTTGCTTTTCTGTTTTTTGTGCTGAAACAGCTCAAAGTAAAATGGAGGATACCTTCCTGTTTACCTCTGAGTCCGTCAATGAGGGGCACCCCGACAAGCTTTGCGACCAGATCTCAGATGCAGTTCTTGATGCCTGCCTAGAGCAGGATCCAGACAGCAAGGTTGCCTGTGAGACCTGCACCAAGACAAACATGGTCATGGTCTTTGGTGAGATCACCACCAAGGCTAATGTGGACTATGAGAAGATTGTCCGGGACACCTGCCGCACCATTGGGTTCGTGTCTGATGATGTTGGCCTTGATGCTGATCGCTGCAAGGTGCTCGTCAACATCGAGCAACAGTCTCCTGATATTGCTCAGGGCGTTCACGGCCACTTCACCAAGCGCCCTGAGGAGATTGGTGCTGGTGACCAGGGACACATGTTCGGCTATGCCACTGACGAGACCCCGGAGCTGATGCCCCTCAGTCATGTCCTTGCAACTAAGCTTGGTGCCCGCCTCACCGAGGTGCGCAAAAATGGAACTTGTGCCTGGTTGAGGCCTGATGGCAAGACCCAGGTCACCGTTGAGTATCGCAATGACCACGGTGCCATGGTACCTATCCGTGTCCACACTGTGCTCATTTCCACCCAGCATGATGAGACTGTCACCAATGATGAGATCGCTGCTGACCTCAAGGAGCATGTCATTAAGCCTGTCATCCCTGAGCAGTACCTTGATGAGAAGACCATCTTCCACCTCAACCCCTCTGGTCGTTTTGTTATTGGTGGACCTCATGGCGACGCCGGGCTGACTGGCCGCAAGATCATCATTGATACCTATGGTGGCTGGGGAGCCCATGGCGGTGGTGCCTTCTCAGGCAAGGATCCCACCAAGGTTGACCGCAGTGGTGCCTACATTGCTAGGCAAGCAGCCAAAAGCATTGTGTCCAGTGGACTCGCCCGCCGCTGCATTGTCCAGATCTCTTACGCCATCGGTGTGCCCGAGCCACTTTCTGTGTTTGTCGACAGCTATGGAACTGGAAAGATACCTGATAAGGAGATCTTGAAGATTGTCAAGGAAAACTTCGACTTCAGACCTGGGATGATTACCATTAATCTTGACCTCAAGAAGGGTGGCGGCGGAAGGTACCTCAAGACTGCTGCCTATGGACATTTTGGCAGGGATGACGCCGACTTCACCTGGGAGGTGGTGAAGCACCTCAAGTGGGAGAAACCAGCTGCCTAAGTTACCTCTTTCCATCTTAGTAGTCATGAATCATAATAACTAGAAGATTGATCTCCTTTTTATGCTGTACCACTCCTTATTTTGAGTTCTTCTCTTGGTTATGCATGTGTGCTTACTAGAAGTGTTCTTCTTTAACAAGAAAGTTGTTGGATTAAATAGTAAATTTGGGAGCCCCTTATAGCTTTCATATCCGTTAATTCATTGTTTCAGGTTAATGGGCTATATGTGCTTTCTTCTCTGTATTTTGTACTTGAGATCCACTTTTGCATAGTTAAATGATTCAAGAGCTACAAGTAATAATTTACTAGTCAAGATTTTATATAACGCATACTTAAAAGGAACTGATGAGGATGTCGTGCTGAACTTGGTCACTTATGGATCTTAAGTTCTACAGGACAGTCCATTGGAACTGAGAAACTTAGCTAGAGAATATAATACATCAACGCAACTGAGAAACTTAGCTAGAGAATATAATACATCAACCCATCAATACGAAGTTAAGTTTTGAATTGTGTAGGATAAATAGATAGAAACCAAGAATCATAGTTATCCTTTTCCTTAAAAGTTAAATGTGAATCATGAAAGATAACACGCTTGAATTATGCATTTGTTATTTGCTGTCAGATATCACTGCTTTGCTTCACAGTTCCACTAGCTTGACTCTTAAAGCTTGTCATGATTTCCCTTCTGTTATGCTCAAAGCCTCAGAAGTGGTAGTGTCAGAACAGATATACAAGAGATGTATGCTTTTAAGCTGTTGGTGAAGTACATGATTGATATCCTCAATCTTCATATACCTTCCGGAGCATTTTTTTGCAACTCAACGATAACTAACAATCCCTATTGTGATTCCTCAGCTATTGAGTCAATAGTCAAATGACCAAAAGGCACCAAAGGCTCAATATCATCAAGTAAGTCATTAACGTCATCGTCGTCATATCCAAAACTTCTATCATACTCATCTATTTCCCTTGGATCAGAATCATTAGGGTTGTACACACCATTTGTCTCGGTCCCAAGTATGCTGTCATCAAGGGCTGCTGCAGTATTAGGATCCCCCTGACTAGGCAGAATCAATGCATGATAAGAATGTTTAGAGGCTTGGATTAATGCTTCAAACTCCTCAACCCTTTGAAGAAGAGAATCTGGATCAAGCGTAGTATCATCCAGCAATAATGCTTTCTCTGATTCCACTGCACGCTTCCACAATGAGAGCATCTTTCGGCTCAATTTTTTATGTATAAATTTGCCCTCACTAGTCAGGATACTGGATTGTCCTGTTTGCACATAGGGAATACTTCAGATTAAGACATATCATGGAAACAAAAGAAATGGAACAGCTGTTTTGCATGTTATGCAGATAACTGTAATGTGTTCAACTATGAAGGCCACATCACAAGAACTAATCATCGTCCTAACCTCTCACAGTGGCATCCTTTGTAATTTCATCAACTTTTGAGGGCAAATTAATTATGTGAGTATTAGGAGGACTTTTAGGAGGATTTAGATTTTTCCTATATTTATAGATCAACAGAAATATATCTGTGAGGGCAAATCATAAGCACTACTTTCATAGAACTCTATAGATTGAAGCTCGAGTTGGCATGGACTTATAAACCATAATATCTTTATCGGTACTACAAGCCATAAGGACTAGTAGTTCTTATAATGCTATGAAGATTAGCCATTCAGAAGCTAAAAGCATATCAGCAAATATTAGTTTAAGCAAATTAGTTACAATGTCAAAGATGCACCTGAAGCATTTTGATGAGATGAATCATGATTCCCAGATTGATGAGTCTTTGAATCAAAAGGCAAGGGCGTCTTGTAGCTTGATTTCCATTCTCTACCTCTCCACATCAATATCTGTTCATCGTCAAACGACAATAGAACACAGGGAACCAGTTCCTTGAAGGAAACAATAAGCAAAGTTAATCCACAGCAACTTCATCTTTCAGAAGGGAGAATCAACATAAAGTGTAGAATTCTATGCCATGAACCTTCAGTTTTGCACCTAATTTCTTATAATCACTCGCATCCATCCCTTGGCAGTTAACCTTCACCAGTTCACTTCCTTCAAAAGCATCCCTGACGTCTTTTACAAGATCAACATATATGCCATTCTTTGCTGCAGGGCAGAGCAGTTATTGAATTTGCTGTCATTTGTTGGCATCAAGAAAATGATATATGATGGATTAACAACGAAAGAAATGAAGGTAGACTTGTACAACTACTGAACAATCATGATTCTATCAATGTGATTATGTGAGCACGGGAGAGAGAATAGTTGTTTGTACAACAGACTTATCATTTCATTTTCAGATGTAGACCTATGCATCAATATGTCCTGGAGTTACAGTTTTTTCATACTTGCACTTATAAATGCACATCATTACACACAGATGTACATGCATGGATAACCGAATAAAAAGAGTAATGCATATGTTATTTGTGTCATATAAAGAAACATGCCAATGCTTATGATTGTATATAATTTTACAGAGGAGAGCATACTCGGTAATAGCACATCCAATTGATTCCACCCAACTGATAATGCATCCCAATCTTTTACTCAGTTTGTCATTCTTTGATCATCAACATGAGACAATAATCAAGAAGTCATATCAAAGTCAATTTTTTTGCAAAAAATGCAAAGGCATCCTCTACCTAAGGATCCAATTGCTAAAGAGGTTATGATACCCTTTCGAGTAAACGAAGAAGTTCAACTGAACCATATGCTATTTTTCATCAGCAAGTAAGCTCTAACTTAAAACAAACTAATCTAGGCTTCATGCTAGTATAAATAAAGAATTAGCAGAAATTGAAATGATACCATTCTTTGCATTTCCGCTAAGATTAAGTGTCTATACTTAAATGGTTAATATTAGAATTATTCTAATACATAACAAACAAATACAAGGTACCTTTCCTTTTCTCTATGATCCTCCATAAAACTAGAAGTAAAATGTTAGCCAAGAAAGAAATATCAACTAACCTAGTTTACATATTGGTAGGAGATTTCCTCCTTTCTTTCTCAATTCATCTGCTTCTGGTTTTGTAAGACCTTCCGGAGCTTCTTGAATTAATTTTGGATAAACAGGAGCAGCTGGTTTCCAGAGCATTATAGGGTATCTTGGACGTGTGCGAGGATCATAGTGTCTTCCACGAAAAAGATAAGCAATACCACCAGCTCGGTGTATGATCTTTCCCCCAGTTTTTTCCTAGAGTTACAAAGAAACAGTTTAACCTTTTCAGCATATGCTTGTTTGATGGGCTATTAACATTATTCAACAGTTTCAACACATAGAAGAGGTTTTTTTTGTTACAATGCATAAAAGAGATTTTGAGGATCATGGTTCAAACGACAGGGATTTACCTAGGCTCCAGAAATTTCTGTCTAGAGTGGTACAATTTATTGTGTAGAGAGAGATGAAATCAGATAAATGTTTTGCACATATGTCGTGCATTCCACACGTCTAAAAATCCTTTAAAGTTTCATACAGGATGTAGAAAAATGAGAATACTAACCTCAAGATGATGACAGACATTGTCCATATCAACAGTAGGAACACCCCTACAGCGAACCTTGCAAACTTGTTGGCGTCTCCAATGCGAATGTATTAACTCCAACATATTATGTGTTAATCCATCCCTTCCTGTGAATATTGTGGTCAAAGAACCAAAATATGTTATCAAACTATGCACTACACAGAAATATATAAATTATTTTATCTAACAATATTGGACTGCTATGCATCAAAGGAACAATCTTTTTTGCTTCTTTGTTTTTTCGTGTGTCCCGGAAGAGACAATCTTTGCGCAATTGAGATAAGAACATTTAGAAAGAGAGAGACTTTTACCAAGGTTCACCTGCTTGTTGCTGGACAAGCAAGGTTTGATGCACGCCCTTATCTCCCATCTCTTCAGCGGCGCCCCCAAGATCTCCTCACGGCTCCTGCCGTCCTCTGGGTACTGGCCGAGCTCAACCACACTTCCGTCCATGTGCATCACCTTCCCTCCCACCACTTCCTCCTCCCCCTCCTCATCCTCCTCGCTAATTTCTGACTGTCCTAGAGGCTCAAAGAGTCGGACCTTCTTCTTGCGCTCCTTCTCCTTTTTGGACAAAAGAGGCGCCTTTCCGGTCCAAGGACGGTTCATGGTGGGCGGGGCGAAGGGGAGGAAGGCCGGCTCCCGAATGGCAATGGGCTTAGCCTTGGGAGCCTCGGAGTAGCTGAACTGGAACTCGAAGGGGGCACCTGGAAGGCGGTAGGAGAGACCGGAGGGACCAATGACGACGGCGCGACCGCTACCGTCGTCGGCGGGGAGGACGCCGCCATCGGGCACGGGCTTGAAGTAGCGGGTGCGAGAGTGAGTGGCCCTGAGGGCGGGGTTTGGGGACGGAGGGGCGCGCGAGCGGCGTGGAGAAGGAGGCGGGTTCCTGGTGTGTCTCTGCGCCGGCG
>LTAE01001960.1:9111-29169 GCA_001647135.1 Pontederia paniculata | reverse complement strand
AGGGGAGTGGTCGGTCTGCGGCGGCCGGGGCGGGGGAGCGGGGGAGGGGAATTGGCGGGAATGGGGTCGTTGATGCCAGGGTTCGGTGGAGGGGCCGCGAAGAGGTTGCCGGCGGCGAAGAGAGAGGCCACCGGGAGTGGCATCGTCTTCACGTTCTCGTTGAAGATGCGAAGCTGCAGACGGAGAGAGCGCAGAGGAAGACGAGAACGAAGCAGAAATGTGTGTTCGAGCTGCGGGATATTTGTTCCCTTTTCCGATATATATTTATTATCATAACGTCCGTTATTATATAGCTGCTATTTTTATGGCCGTGCAACTCGTGTTTGTTACGACTGATTCAAGCAATAAAAAGGTGATTGATTGAATCAATTTGTTCGACTTAAATATTAAAGGATTTTAAATTCGATTTTTCCTACTTTTTTATTTTCAAATAATTTTTCTTATATAAGATTTCAAAAATTATTACTATTTAGAGTCAGACTAATACATTTCAAAAATAATTTATCCTTTTCTTTAATAAAACGTCATTGTCACTTTATTTTCTATATAATTACCATATAAAGTATAATGCATTTATTGTTTATATAATTAACCTTTCTAGCATGCATCGATGTCATGATTATCACATAATATAACATATTATATCATTTTATACATGCTTATCGTAAAAAAAACAATTCAAAATTATATTTTTTTAATAAATAATGACAAATAAAGAAGCTTAAAAAAGATTGAAATTGGTAGCACATTCTTATTTTTGAGAAATGGAAATCTCGGAAGAAAAAACATTTTTTTTACATCTTTCAAGTACAACATAGTATTTTTAAAAAGATGAAAGCATCCATGGAATTGTTTCTTAAATATCCAATTAAAATGTATTACTTTAATGTTTAAACAAACGCGTCACACTGGAAATTCTAACTAATTTGTAATGAAAAAAAACTTTTTTTTTCGCAAACGGAAAACGCCCCGTTACTCTGATTTTATAACGGACCGAGTTAACAGTGGAACCGACATATTTAACGTTCCGTTCCCCTTTGTAGGCTTTGCGATACCGTCACTCGTCCACATCTGAAATCATATATTTTACACCCGCCAACGTCCACTTTCTTCTTCCCCTCTGCGTCTCGTCGTTCTCTCCCTTTTCCTTCCTTCTCTCTTCTAATGGAAACCCTAACATCAATTCTCCACATTGCCTTTACCGATGGAAACCCTGATCTTGTTGCCCAATTCCCTCATCGGACAAGGTTCGGAGGAAGTATATTATGATCTGGTATTGCTAACTTAATTTACTTGTTTTCCAATTTTTTTTGCCTTCTAAGTGTTTGCATTATTGTCCCTTAATATAGTTCTTCTCTTTGTGCTTCAAAATTTGAACTAAACTACTTAGTTTTGCTTCCTTGGGATTCTTTATTTGCTTGAGAGGTTGCTGCGGGGTTTCTTAGTCTTGTAGTATAAATTTTGTATGGCATGGAGATGAGGCAAAATTGTTTTTATTTGTTTTGTATGACTGATAAATATAAATGGTTATATAGATGTCTCACACACATGAGGAATTCACATCCGCTCTGTAATCTAAGACCACGTTCCAAGAAGTCAAGCAGATTATGTGGGGGGCTTATACTATTTGTTAACTTGGTCACTTAGTTGCTTATAGTAAGTAACAATTTAACATGATTATGGTCCAGAGGAAGTAAGAATTTTTTACTCTGTGGTTCTCTCATGTTTGTAATTTTACTTTTTATTTGGACAAGGATACAAGATTGTGAATAAGTTAATCAAAATGCCTTCACAAATATGCTCTAAGGCTTTATCGCCTTTGGAAATTAAGCTTGCCAATACAGTAAGCAAAAAGTGAAGCATATATGGCAGGGAAGGCAAGAAGAAGAACAGCAACAAGCCACAAAAGATTGTGGTGGAAACCAAAGTAGTCATTTAGGAAGGCCGCGACTGATTTCTTTTCCCCAAATATAACTATTTCTTGGTCAATATCTCCATATTGTGAAGTGAAGAGGCCATTTAGCGACCAGGACATGGGGGAAATATAGTATAGCCAAATCCACCATTTTGGTATTTGCTGCATGGAAGTAAATAAGTGTGAGTATGTTCTGATGCAGTTGAGTTGAATCTGGCATGAAATAATATATGTGTCAAGGGAAACTTCCAATTCCTACTTCAGAAAAAAAATACTAAGGCATGCATACACACCACGTTTCATAGTATGACTACAAATTTTATGTTTGTTCAAAATTGGATCATTTGGAAGCCTAAGAAGGACTAGCCCCAGCAAACTGAGGCTATCCATGTACTAGAGATGCAGCTATCATTATTTTGCTTCTAATTGCATTTTATTCATTCTAATAATTAATAAGATCATCCAAAAACATGATATCAATAGCTAAAGGTTAAACAACTGTACTTGCACTTTTTTGAGGTTCCTGGATGAGTAATGACAAGGAATGATAAGACTTTATTTTTAAAAAAAAAAAACGGAAACAGTCTGACTTACTGGTCTCGGCACTACGAAGCCGGAAAAGAGATTAAATATTTGATAGCAAACTGATGTCAGAATGGTGGCCAGTTGAACATTTGGCGTTAATGAAACCAACACCATTCCAAGATAGACGTAATATAGAATTGTGCAAAACAAGGCATAAAAGAACCAGAAGAACTTTGAAGCTGTCCAGTAGTATCCAATTGCTGGGTATGCTATAATCATAAACAGAAATACTTGGACGAATACATAAGGAATCTCAATGGCCACCTGAAATATAGCAAAAATACCATAGCTTGATCAAAATTTTGTTTGATATTGAAATTATTTGATAGAAGCAATGATATTAGAAACCTGTGCAAACGAATAGGCCCACGGAGAGTACATTCCTGCAAAATTTTCCCGGTATACAACAGTCCGCTCAATTGAAACAAATGGTAAAACTGAAGAGCAGTTGCTTATGCCAGTGAAAACTGTTACAACATACATGGATGCCAACATATTGAATAGATCCTGCTGAGTGTCACTACAGATGAGAATGACATTGATGTATTAGTAAATCAAGTTTCTTTGGATGCTCTAGTATTTTCAAACAATATAGTAAAATTTTACTTGACACAAGCCCACCTATTTCACCTTCATTGAACAGTATGCTTTCAACTTATCGGTTTTCTTTTTTATAAATATTTTACAAATTTAATAACATTAGTACTACTTGTATTTTCATGTGAAAAAAATGTCATATAGGATCATGATACTAGTTCAGAGTAGAGAATGAGCTGTATCAAGAATATGCATACTTACAATTTCTTCCCATGCTTCCAGAATATTAAACCAAATATTATAGATGACATAACCATGTAGAATATCCGCACCAAATTATATGAAGGACTCCTCCAATAGGACAAGTGTTGTTTCCATAGACAAGCTTTAAACTGTACCCAACCAGTTTGTGGATAACGCGTTGGGAAACTCAGATCCGTCGAATTTGGTAGTGGTGTTTCCAATTGCTTAACCAGTTCTTTAGTCCTCCTACAATTGAAAGGAAATCATATGTATGTAGATGTAAATATCTGTGTGCGTGTATTGGGTTTTGATGCAGATACATGTATAGAAAATGTAACCATACTTGTATAGTGATGACTCCTTATAGATCTTTGCAAAATCTACTCCAAGCTGTGCCTCCATTGATGTCGAAGTAACATCTAGCATCCATGTTGCTGGATTGTAGTTATCTCTAATGCATGGTACGCCAGGTATAGCCTGTAAACTAGGTAACGAATTAGTCATAAAAAAATATTTAAAAAAATCTTATTTTGTGGTGATGTGGTATCAATATTTGGTTATCTTTCATTTGGCAGTTCAATAATCAATACAATCTAAGACAAATTCAACCTTTTCTTTTTTCTATGTAACAGTTTAACAAATAAAGATGGGAATTGTCCTTTGGTTATCTTTTCAAAATATTTGTTGAAAATCTTGAATTTAGGTTGGTGCATGAAGTTGTGTTTCTAAAGATCACAATTATCATGCTTTCCTCTGAAAAAAGGGGCTATTACTTTCTTTCCCTAGATTATAAAATAACATAGTTTAAAGAAAAAAATAATTACTGACTTGATTTCAGGGCATTTTCAAAATTCTGGATTTACAATTTACTAGGTTTGCATTTGTTTCAATTGAGAAAACCTAGTAAACTTCCTGTGCATGCTAATTTATGAGATTTCCATAGCTATAAATAGCATGCAGTTGATGCATTTAGTTCACCTAACCTCAGAGTTCTGGTTCTATTTCGAAAAGTGTATATTCATTCATTTGATCATGACTTCATCTCTTGTGTTACAATGCTTAGATTGTTCTGCTTTATAACACGTGAGGACTAACCAAGATGATTATGCACTTGCCTCAAAATATTTGATAACTTCGCTGGAGTGCATTCCCAGTGATCCTGAATAGATCAACTCACCTCCTCTTTTCATTAGAAGTAGCTGCGTGGAAAACAAAATTATTTATCATAAGAAGACATTCAATCATATTTATGATCTTATGAGCAATAATATGGTGAGTTATATACTTTGCTAAATTGATCAAATATAATGTAAGACTACTGTAAGGTCTTCCTTTAAACAAAATTTATTTCTTTTTCTGCAAGTTTATTGCTTTTTGCTTATTATTACATTGGATGTTTCCTGTGGTTTATTATCTTCAATAATGTTATTGTGTTATTGACAATGTTAATTACCTCATCGAATGCTTCAAATATATCAATGCTTGGTTGGTGGATTGTGCAAACGACTGTCCTTCCTGTTTCAGCAACATTTTTTACTGCACGCATGACAATGGCTGCAGCTCTAGCATCTAATCCTGATGTAGGTTCATCCATAAATATGATAGATGGATTGGAGACAAGTTCTACAGCAATTGTTAATCGTTTCCTTTGCTCAGTGGACAGGCCACTGATACCCTGTATTCCAACTAAATGATCCTTAATTCCATCAAGCTCGATTGTTTCAAGTACTTCATTAACAAATTCCTGAAATCATCAAATTAATGGAACTCAAAGTTAAAATGCTTTTCAAGACAATGGAATCAAGTGTATCGGGGGTTTCAGCATCTTAATTGTACTCAGGATAAACAAAATTATATATTGAATATATCTTACAGATCTAGTTTTTTGGTCAATCTCTGCTGGCAAACGCAGCCAAGCTGAATATATGAGTGATTCTTCCACAGTTATTTGTGGAGAATGTATGTCAGTCTGTTCGCAGTAGCCTGATATTCTGGCAAATGTTTCTTGTACCTTAGGATATCCACCTATCCTTATATCTCCTTCTATTATACCACCAGTTTTTCTTCCAGCCAGAACATCCAAGAGAGTGGTTTTTCCTGCTCCACTTACTCCCATCAGCACAGAAAGTATTCCAGGCTGGAATGCTCCTGTGATGTTATGAAGCAATTGAAGCCTTTTCTCAGAATATCCTTGTTCTTTCATCTCCTACAATATGAACATACTGTTTATTTATCACCTTGTGCAAATTACCCAGTTGGAAGGTTTAATATATATGACTTGACTGAAATGATACCAGAGGAGTGTCAACATAGTAGTTAACATCTTGAAATGTGATTGTTAGAGGAATGAATGGTAGCACCATCTTCCCTGCCATATCAAGTTATCAACCATGCCAATTCGTTATTTGGTTCACATAAATCCTCTTGAGCTAGTGTAAAGGTCAGGATCTTCTGTGATCGCTTTAAGGAGAGTACTTGTACTTACCTGCTCTAATTGGCTTTGTAACTTCTATAGGCGGTTCTGTTGTAGATTTATTCATCTTTTGTTTTGCTTTACGAGAATCCTCATTGCCTTGGATTTGAGAGAGTTTTTCTCTAGAGATAATAGCACGGGAAGCCCCAACAGCTGAACAAATATAATTTCTCAAGTAAATGACATAACTATTCATTTCTGTTTCAATTGATGATAGCTTGGGGAAGATAAACTCACGTTTTCTAAATGTTAAGGCCAAAGTAAATATGATGTTTAATAGTATAATGAATGCAACCAATGCCCCAATTGATATCCAATAAAAATAGCTGTTGTAGTCCAGACCACGACTTTTCAGAACTTGCTGTCCTGTTGTCATATTTGCTGATGTTACCTGCAAAATGCAATTTAGATTGAGTGGACTAGTTCTTTTGTTTGTCAGCAAAAACTGCATATAACTTTATTATGGAGCTAAGTTAAATTTACCTTTTGCCATCTTGGTGCACGAAATTCATTCACGGCTAATCCTATCTCTGCATATGTCAATGGAGAAACCCAGAACCCCCACTTTAACCAACCTGGTAATGAATCTGCAGTGACAAACAGAGGCTTCTGAGATCTGAGCATTATTGACAAGCTTGGTTTAGCACCTGAAGTATCATGAATTTACTTTACCTCGAGGAAGAATGAAACCCCCAAAAATAAGGAATACTGATAAAGACGTGATACCACTGAGTAGAGATTTAACAGCCGTTTTAAATAGAGAAGCAAGACAACGAAATAGTGATAGTGACATTTGATGGAGTATAAAAAGTAGGAAGAAATGACGGAAGAACCTAAGAAAAAGAATTTCAAGGGCAACAAGTGAGAAGTGATAACATAGATCTTTAAACAAAGGAATGTACTGAGTTCTAAGTCACAAGATGATGGTTACCTCGGAGCCTCTGGACTGTATCCAATAACATAATATGTAAAAGATGTCCAAATCAAGGATTCTATGAAAGAGATGGGGATCTTTAGTAGAGCAGATGGAACTGAGTATGCCCATGCAGGATAGAAGTAGAAGTCTCTTTGTCGATAAAAAGCTGGAAGTCTAGAAACTGTCATAGCTAGTTCAGGGAATCCATTAACCATTAGTAACAGTAATGCAAAATAGAGGGCACCAAGATAATAATTGGCATGAATGATATCAATCCCCAAACGTGTGCGTAAAAAGACAGTCATTGTGACTGTTGCTACAAATCCAAGCTGTAAGAGAATAATAAATGTTTTATTATTTAGTATTTAATTGGGTTTTGAGAAAAGAATTTATAGTCTAGTATCTACCTGAGTAGCCTTGAAGATATAAATAAAGGAATTCCTTTTCATTAAGAGCATTTCCCTTGCCATGCATGCCTTAAATAGTTCCCATTTTGGCAATGAATATTTGTTGAAGGACAGAGCAAATTTATGGCTTCGAGATTTATCATAATGTTTTGAGTGTTCCTCCTTTAGATTCTTTCCCAAATGAGATCTCTTGAAAGCTTCAGAAAATTGATCTACATTAACATAACTGTAATTTTCTTTTGCTCGGTGCCAGTATTGCTCTTGATCGTTTCTTGACAATACCTGAATAAACACTTTAGCATTAGGTGAACAACTTGGCGGTAATCCTGATTACGAATAAGATATCAATGCATGTATGTTGTGATCACCTCTTGAAGGAAGTCTGCTACTCCTTTTCTTTCTGGGCACTTGAATCCACATTCCTCGAAAAAGTTAAGAACATCAGTGCGAGGACCTTGATATGCAATTTTCCCTTCTGCCATTAGGATAATATCATCAAACAGATCATAGGTCTCTGGCGCTGGCTGAAGAAGTGAGACCACAACAGTAGATTCGGTGATATGAGCAAATTGTTGAAGACAAGTGACTATTTGAAACGTTGTGGAGCTGTCCAAGCCAGTCGATATTTCATCCATGAAAAGAGCTTTTGTTGGTCCAACTATCATCTCTCCTGGAAGACAGTCATGAAATCAATGAGTACATTCTTACTGGGATCATTATTGGACACTATTTTCATCTCTCAATTCTTGATCCCATTATATCATCAGTAGATAGCACAATTTGTTCTCTATTCATGATACCTGTGGTCAATCTTTTCTTTTGACCACCTGAGATGCCTCTTCTCATAGCATCACCAACCATTATGTCTGAACAAATATCCAGTCCCATGATCTGATGCACCAAAGAAAGTTAACTTAATCGTTCCTCGGGTGCATAGAGTTAAATACATAGTCATCTCGAAGAAAACCTACCTTCAATATATAGTCAGTTTGGAGAGTTCTTTCTAATCCTTCGACAGATATTGCCTATGATAGTAAAATTTCTCATCAGAAACAACAAACATCTTATGATCTTCTACAGCTTTCTTGTCTACATTATAGATTTAAATTACTTGAAAACATATCACCCAAAAAAGAATTACATGAATAAATCTCCTTGTTGATTTCCATTTCTTAGTGACGTGTAGTAGTGTGAAGCTTAAATGAACTTTGATTTAGTTTATTGAGAATTCATATATTTTATTTACCTTCATGTATGTGTCTATCTCATGATCAGGAACTATCCCCTCCTCTTCTTCCCGTTTGCTCACTTCCTTCATGATTTCTTCACAAAGTTTCACAAGTTAGCATCCTTTTTTTGCTGTGTATATGATCATATTTGGGTAAAAAGCATTCTTAGAACAGCTCTACACCAACAAGTGTAGCACGCAAGCTGTACTATATATGCATTTGTCCATCAAATTTTATGGTTTTATGTATTTGAAAGTGAGTTATGTTCACCTGCTCTGCTTCCGACACCCTGAAAGCGTGCTGAGAAGTCTAGTGTCTCCCTTACCGTCATTTCAGGAATATGCAGATCATACTGGCTTATGTAAGCCGATGTTTTCTCGGGGACAAATTCTTCCAGCGAAAAACCATTGTAAGAAACTTGCCCTTTTACCTGTGAGAAAGTTTTTTAATTTCATATCGAACAATGGTATAAGTTGTCCTAAGATAGCAAGGTATTAACTAGTTTTAACCAAGTTGCTAACTATAAGGCATACATGACAAACACATGCATATATTCCCATAAATTGTTTCCTAAAAGCCAACTCATGATTCTTTGAACAGATGAAGGATAATTACCTTCAGAGACTTGTCTAATTTCCCACTGAGGGCCAACAAGAATGTAGATTTCCCACATCCTGGGGGTCCAAGTAAGAGAACCATCCTGTAAAGGCCAAACATACTTGGTCAGAACTTTTATGAACTAAGACGCCCTGTGTTAAAGAAATTAAGTTCTCTTATCATTCGAGAAATTATTGTTAAGGAAATTTATGTCTAAAAGTTACACTTTTTTATCCAAATACTTTCCTGGAAGGCTTGATGATTCCACTGATGTCCTTTAAAATTGTTATTCTAGCCTCTTGGTGCTGTAATCCTGGAAGTCTGAATAGACCCTGCCATAAAGAAAATTTTAAACTTTTTGTAGAATGTCATATACGTTTGAACGGATTCGCTGAATTATTTTATGCTTAGTTTTTCTAGGATTAGCAACTGATGCAATTTGTGCCATTTCGTGATTATCTACTTTGTCCCCGTAACCACTTGCATTGATATTCCTCCAAGCATAAGAGAAGTATGTAGTGTCATTTGGCCCCCAAAATATACGTAATGTCAAGGAAAAAACTGAAAGATCGAAGTTTATGGAGACCTTATAAATAAGAATAGAATTGTCAAATGAAGTTCCTTTGAGCAAATAATATTACTAAACACAAAACTTTATTGATACTTACTGAGAAAATGCTCTTAAAAGTGTTCCATAAAGTTGGTAGGGGCCTCCCTTCAACTACTTGGCATTCTGCTTCCACAGTCAGATTCTGGTATCGGACTTCTATTGTTGGCAGTTTCACGTTTACTCTGAGGGAACCAGTTTTCAAAAGTTAGCCTATAGATTCACATACCCTTGCAATCCTGTAATATTTCTTGTGAATTTCACAGGCTAAAATTTCAGGTACATATGCACAGGGGCACTAGAGTGTTGTTCAGCTTTACCGGTCTATCCTCTCTCTTTGCTTCTGCAACAGGCGAAGGTTGTCCTTCTCAATGTGCGTGATGAGGTTCTCAATGAACATGCGCCTATCCCGAGCTCCAAGTTTGGTAACATCAACAAACTTTTTCTCCCTTTGCTCTGATCCATCATGACTCTCATCCTTTTGGTGGTCGTGCTCATATATTCTCGCTCTCTCCGGCGGCGGAGGCGGCAGTCGCTCGATGGCAGCCAATGTTAGCTCGTATTCATCACCTCCATCACCCTGTCCTAAAGAAGCATTACTTCTTCGAGAACTGCCCAGACGAAAGGATGATCTGATGCTTCTTCCTAGCTCTTCTAGCTCAGAGATTCCTTGGAAATGGCCGCTTCCGCTCCCGCCCTGAAGGTGAGCCATCCTGGCTCTTCTAATTCCGGGATGATTTGATGCTTGTTGCGATAACAAATTGATATAGTGATTCGAAACAGATGTGATCCTGATCTATGCAGGTGTCATGGAGGTGTAAGAATCAGCGTCACTGCAAACGCAAGTTGAGCTATCAAACACAAGTTGACCCCGAACGTGATGCCATGCATGATGAGAATATATCTATCTATTTGCTGGAGTGAGTTTTCAGAGCTTCCATCGTTTTCGATTCCTTGCAGAATCTTTGCGCTAGATATTTGAGTTGGCTGTCTTTACCAATAATTAATCATCCCAGTGCTTTTTCTAATAATTTCTTGCCTTGTGGTTCCATTTTAGCTTGCGAGAGCATTTATTTAAGCTCCTGATGCCGCTACTGCTTCGTTTGACTATTTTTAATTTTCTTGATAGGGTGGCAATTTCGATTAATTTGGACACCATGTGCTTAATCACCAGTTTCCAACTCATGTAAGTTAATCCTCTCATAAAAAAAACTCATTCACACATATGTTAATTGAGTTGATCAGAAGGTCGACTGAACTCAGAAAATATTGTTATTGAAAAAAAAATGTTATGGATATTAAGCGAGAAGGAAAGTTTATATACATAAGCTTATATTAAATTAGATGTATTATCAATAATTTTAAAAAATTAAGTTAGTAAGACGAGAAACACATTTATATTTATATTCTTAACATTTCATTCCTTCTTGTGAACTGTTGATAACTTTGATTTAATTCAAAATCCATCATTTGGATAATCAATAGAAAAAAATTAAATTTTAGTATAAGCAACAGCAGCGAGATTTGAATTTTATACTTCTAGTTTTAATATCATGTTAAATTAGATCTACTATTAATAATTTAAAAGTTTAAACCGATAGAGTTATTTAATAGAAAAAGATAGATATAGACACCCAAGCCAAAAGAGTTTTTATAAATAATTCTTTAGCAACAGTAAATGTCCACAAAATAAATTAATTTCAAATCATAAATTTAAAGTTGAACTAGATTTAATTTGAAATCATAAACGTGATTCAAGCCCTCAAGCTACATAAGGGATTTCTCTGGATCCCCTTGTCTATCATAACTAAAAAAGCTGAGTAAAAAAAAATAAAAAAATACACCTTTAAGTACAACTTAATTTAATCACTTAAACTAAAAAAAAGTCAATGTCCGCTAACTCAAATCATTAGTTGATCGATAGCTTGAAGGTAATTGATCATCTGGATGTAACTGTGGATAGGTATATTGAGTTTACATTTAGTCTCTTTGAGGTGAAAGTAGTTCAATCAAAGATCATTTGATCCACCAGAGATCTTGATCTTTCTTTTAGGATATATTTGAATAAAAGAGGGAAAGGGAAGAGAGAAAGATAATGAGAGGAAAGGGAACTGTGAATAATTTTTTTATTCTTCATTCAATTTTAATTTGGAGTAATAACTTTTAATTAGTTAGAAGGAGAAAGAATGTTAAAAAAATTTTCTATTCAAAGATAATTTTTACCCCCTCCATTCTCCTCAATCCACAGACATCCTTAATACGAGAAATGAATCCATTGCTTACGAGTTGAAGAGCTGAAGTTTTCGCAAGTCAACTCTGTACATGTAACGATAAGAACTTATTAAATTTGCTGCAGGTGACAGACTCCACGGCAAGAGACGAATATAAAAATGTTCATAATTTATTGTTGCCCCAGGAATATGCCCTACATAGTAGGTACTACGTTGTAAATATATTTTCTAGATTACATGTATCATGGCGGAAGTGCAATATGCATGAATCCCTTTTTGTTTTCTTTGTTGGCTCACATAACTCATTTCTCCGTTTTTTAGCAAAACACTCATAAATTAGAAATTTGTGGACAGAGAATTTTCGAAAATAAAATCTTCGGGTCTCTTTTTGAACATTGAAACGTCTCTTTTAGATGTAAGTCGGTCTGACTTTCTATTCCATAATATGTGACTTGTTGCAGTTAGATCACATGGATGGAGACATCTTCCGTTCCGTGACTTCTGCCGTTTGATTTTATAATAAAATATTACATTTAAAATATTAATTACTTTTTGTAACACTGGAGACTGATTGAGAAGAGAAAATGTTTTCCTTCTTCAAAACTGACGATTTTTTTAAAGCTTTTGAGTTTTATAAAAATATTTTATCAATCAGACAACATTTTTTTTATCAATTTCTTTTGTTGAAAAAAAGTCCTTTTCTGAATTTTTTTTCATTCAAACATGTGATTATTTGCACCTTAGTAATTCTAACAAAATTAATATATTTCTGAAGGTGGTTTTGGATCCCCACGACGAAGCTGATGAGGATTAATATTGTAGTCATGGTTAGTTGAGAGCATTAAGTTCATGGAAGTGGACTTCTCCTCCGACTCCTAAGTTGTTTTTTGCTTTAATTTTTTAAAGAACTAAAAATCCTAAAAGTTTAAATAAGCAAAATTTTATTTTTATATTCTTAATCCTTTTTTTTTATGACTGACAATTTTAATTTAACTCAAAGTTTATGTGAATAATAAAAAAATTAATTTTTAATATGAACAATGACGAAATTTGAATTAAAAAATTTTTAACTATAATATCATATTACAATTAGATGATCAATATATTTAAAGACAATATATTTTTTTTATATTTTTAATAAAATAAAAAAATAGAATACAACAAACATTAAAAAAGACTTCACAGGTTTGCTCGTGTCCAGTTCATGACGAGATGTTGCCCCAACCAATCCCCATGTAAAACAACGTGTATTTTGAGGGGAAATGGCGCTGCATTTTTTTCTTCTGTTGCGTACAATGTTGAGAGTTGTAGATCGGTTTAAAATCGTTGAAGTAGAGGAGTCATTTTTTAAGTGCATATATTATATGTTGCAACGTAAACTTAAAAGGGAAACAACTCATATATTAACTGTCGCATGTTCCATTGCGTTGACCAAGTGCTGTTTGACATGTGAAAGGCGCCAATTCCTATTCTACTTTCTTGTGCTTCCCACCAGCTAACTTATTTTAATATTTTTGTTGAGTGTAGTTGTGGAGAACATTTCTAAGTTAGGCTCATTATCTCTAGGAATTATAAATGTTTAAATGAAAAATATATAAATGCAAAATATCTTGAGTTGACAAATGTGTGGGTTCATTCCTTTTCTCTTAATTAAGTTTTTCTGGATCGACATGAATAATGTTTATTTTTTCCATCTTGCGAAACTATTGAATTAGTCGAATGATCAATGTTTTTAAATATCAACTTATTCAAATATTAATGATCTTTACTATTAACATGTCATTTCATTGACAATTATAATAGGTGTTGTAGCCAGACGATTTTCACTCCGCGCTGCAATCCAAGCATGTGACCTCACAATTTTGGTCCAGCCATTGCTCAAACAAATATTATGCTATTCAGGAAATAAGAATACGGTGAGTCATAATATAAAACAATCTCGAATTCAATTTTTTGTCAAGAATTATATATCTAATTTTTTATTTTTTGTAC
Organism: Pontederia paniculata; assembly: GCA_001647135.1. Taxonomy (NCBI): domain Eukaryota; kingdom Viridiplantae; phylum Streptophyta; class Magnoliopsida; order Commelinales; family Pontederiaceae; genus Pontederia; species Pontederia paniculata. The sequence goes on along the minus strand of LTAE01001960.1, from coordinate 15,437 downwards.
ATTGTCTGATCAGTTCATGTTTAATTATGTTCGTACTCGTGCTCGTGTCGTAATGCTATTGTGCCAAAAAAATATTTTTTCGTTGATCTTTTTTTGTAATAAAAAATGTAGGAATTATAACACATATAATTCAACTATAAATAAGATATACGAAATACCTCTTGCAGCGGAAACGTAGGTCGTCAGAGCTGAAAGCAATTTTTCCACGAACACCAGCAGCACGTCGGTCTGTCCTGTCCTCGTCGTCAAAAACTAAGTTGCATGAACTTAGTACTCTATGTCACAACTCAAATGCCTTAGACAAGGAACAATATCAAATGACAAACTTTTCTCTTTTATCATGCACACAAATGCATGAGTATTTGTTCCCTTTTATAGTGCAAAGTGAGGGAGAGAAGAAGACATGTGTATTATGACATCCATGTCATTTGGTCTCCCATGGTTAATGTATATGACCCTTGGGTCATTGCATATCATTTGGTCTCCCATAGTTAATGCATGATCCTTGGGTCATTGCATGTGCATGCACATCAATGGATGACCCTTGGGTCATTGGATGTGCATGCACATCAATAGATGACCCTTGGGTCATTGTATGCACTCACTCCAACAATCTCCCACTTGCATGCAATGAACCAATGTTTCTCAATATAGCAAATGAGTCGTGTGATCCATAAGTACAAACACAACTCAAATATGAGAGCTTACCCTTATGACCTATTAGGGATACACAACTGCTCAACCAACTTAAGAGCCTTGTCATGATCTGTTAGGAAAAAATATGACGTTCTCTTACTGAGTTAGATTATGACCTATTAGGAAAAACACAATCAGTTAAATATTTTGTAAGTATGAACTATGACTCATATAGTTGCTTTACAAATATTTTGAGCCAAGGTTATGACTTACATAGTTGCTCAAATATACGTACTCGTTGTACCATAGATTAGTTTTGTTGTTGTAATATCCTAAATAATTACACCTTAAGTAATTCATATAATTAAGAATTTAAATTAAGTTAACTATTAGAATCAAGTTTAAATTAATTATGGTATCTTATGTGAATTTGAGTTATTTCCTTAGTTAAGTGTTAAATTGGCTAAAGTATTCTTTAAGTAACCCAAAGTGTAAGGATATAATTATATTATACTATATGCCTTTGCATTTAATTAAGTTTAAGATAATTATGTCCTTCAAAATATTTCTGAATTATTAATTTTATTATAGTCTAAGTTGACTCAAGTTAATTTACTTAATTAATTTTAAACTAATTCCAATTAAGTGCATCATTGATAATTTTGTCTTTAACCTCAAGTTTAACTAAGCTAATTTATTTAATTAGTATTAAGGTAATTCATTAGTTAACAACTTTAATACCTCTTATATTCTTCTCCCAATCGACATATGTGTGACCATATAAATTTTATGTATTTGGTTATTTTCTTAGTCAAAGGTGTAGCCAATCATAAAATTTTATCTTGAATTCTTATCATTTAAGCTCAACCGACATGGCCTCCTATATATATTACATCAAGCCTTATCCTAAGGACTTTTTTTAGTGATTGTTGGCCTCTTTCTTTGTTTCCAACAGTGAGAGAAGTTGAGGAGAGATGACGAAGTAAGTGAAGGTACACAAGAAAAAGGGAAAAGAATAAGTGAAGAATATTACCAATGTATGTATGGGTGGATTTATTTAATTTTATTTTGTGATGATCTAAAATTCTGAAGATAAAGTTTAAAGTTGAGAAACTAACTGATTTTGATTTGTAAAAAAATAGATTAAATGATATATGTTTATAAAATTAGTGTGTAGAATATTATTTTTGATGTGATTTAGACAACTGAATGTTGACCATATGAGTAATAAATATTATAATGCCTAGAAAATTATGAAATTTCTCTGGATTGACCCCTTAGAAGTCTAGTTTTATCTGAACAAATAATTTTCTCAAATAAAATGTATTTCGAGAGTTATGCATTAATTAGTGACTATAGGTCTAGCTGGCTAGGATGAACAAACAGTCTTAATTGAAAATTAAACTATAAACTGTATACATGAATATAAAATGTGAAATTTATAGGTCTGGAAATTTACAGAACTAGGGTTCCAAGCCAAGTGGAATTATCCTAAAATCATTTTTCTAGAGTGAGTTATGAGGATAACAAGTGATACCTATCAGTTTTCAGAATAACAGTTTGAATACTAGATTACCTGTAATCACGAGAATTGTTGTAAATAACTCATAAGTTAGAAAAATCTGAAATTAATATATGCTAAAGTTTTCCGAGTCTACTTTCAAGTAAAATTTATTTCATGATATTTGGACTTCTGTTGTGAAAACTAAAAATAGAATTTTCATTATGTATCGGTCTGTCAGAAAGTGTAGTTGGCTAAGTTGGTCAACTAATTCTCTTAATTAATATTAATTATCTGCTTCATGATAAATTATAATAATTTAATTTATTTGTCATATGAATATTTACCTTCCGAATGAATCATTTTGAGATTATGAAAATTATGAGTTGATAAGAATGAGCTATGCATCATAGTTTTGATTTGCATTTGTATTAATCAAATGTTTTAAGAAATGGATATCATGAAAGGTTGCATGTGTAATTAGTTGTGAATGTTAAAGTTTGATGCATATTTCTGATCAATTGTACTTTATGTGTTTTCAATGTGGACTTTGAATTTTAAGTGTGTATCATGTGACCTTATGTGCTTCAATGAAACTAATAAGTGAAAGATTATGTGACACAATAATGGTAAAATTGAATCTAAGTGCCACAGAGAATAATCTGTGGGGGCCACCTCTAGAATTCATCTACCGAAATTCCAAAGTAATGAAATCTTTATGTGGCTCAAATGAGCAAGCCCTACGGGCAATGGTCCAAAGAGAGACCTATGGTGCACCAATATGTGATATGATACCGCAGTGACATCGTAAGAAAGATAATAAATGGAAAGAAATAATGTGAATGTGAGATATGATTTTGTATGTTTGATTATGAAGTTTTATGTGTTTTTTAAAAAGAAAAATTGTGAATTATGAATTATATGTGTATGGATTGATCATGTTTAAGACTTTGCCTTATGGTCTTTTATGGATAATATGTTATATGAAATTGTCATTTGAGAATTGTGAATTTTGAATTTTATTTATTGGCCCTACATACGAGTCTTTTCTCATGGGAGAAATACCTTATTTTTTCCTCGTACTTGGATCATGCAGGTAAAGAGATGACATGTGGTGGTTGATGCTCATGACACTATTTTGCACATGGAACGAATCCTTCATAAATAGAAGATCTTGTGTATTTTATAGTACTTTTAGATATGTACGACATGTATATGTATATATCTATATTATGGTTATTGTATCATATGTGAAAGAAAAAAAATCGTAAGATGTGACTATGATATATTTTGATTATTGTGTTTGCTTTAGCCTTATGATACAAAAAATCATTTATCCTTCTCAAGGATAAACTAGTTGGCCAACTATATACGAAATTTGTATGCAACTCATAACAGATCTTCCTCCCACTCTCATGTTTCTCAATCACAGATTAGTTGCTTTCCCAGACGTGACTCGATGGGTCGCTCACTTTTGGCCTTTGAGTACCCCGCTAAAGTAGCAGACACTAACCCATGATCTTGAAGTATAGTCAAGAGTCTAAGGGCACACATAGACTAATCAGTCTATAGAGACTCACACCATGACGTAGGTGAATAAATTAACTCGTCATGTCTCAAGATCGACTTAGCATACTTGGTTCTAAAACACAAGTACTGCGGTAGAGACTCCCATTAAAGGAGCGTATATCTTTAACTCTGCAAAAAACTTGACACTGCACAAACTTACGTCTAGTCGCCCACTTATGGCGTCTGACTTGAGTCCTCCAACTACTGGCCCTTTTTGGACGTCAAGTTGAGGTTTCATGTTTGCCTACCTCTTATCAGGCTACATGGAATTACTTTAATTCATGTACATCTCAAACACATCGAGATGATTTTAGACCATTTCTACACAAGAAATACGTCAGTTTAAAATTTCTTCTCCGCTCGCTATCTCCTAAGCGTCGGAGGTATTTACTCGTGTGAGTGAGTAAGTTCATGCCTAATCGGCATACTACACATGCATAACAAGAACTTATCACAAAGATGATTCATGAAAAATAAGTTTTATTTATCAAAAGAGTTTGAGTACATTTCTTCATTACATCCTACACAATCTTAGTGCATTTACATGTCTCCGAAAAGCTTCTCTAGGTAATGTCTTGGTGAACGGATCATCAACCATTTTATGCGTGGATATGTACTCAACTAATATCTCCCCTTTCACTTTTTTGTCTCGTAAAAACTTGTATTTAGTGTCGATATGCTTTCCTTTGCAATGATATTTCTCGTCCTTTACATAAGCGATGGTAGCTTGATTATCGCAGTATAGGGCCGATTTCTTCATTGCATTATTTGTGAAGCGTAAGTGTTGAAGGAACCTGTTTAGCCACAAAGCCTCTTGCACTGCAGCTGAACATGCGATGAACTCTGCTTCCATAGTAGACAATGCAACACAATTCTGCTTCTTGCTACTCCATGTGATAGCACCGTTGCTAAGCAGAAAAGCTTATATGGAGGTAGACTTTCGTTCGTCAACGTCGCTTGCCCAATCGGCGTCCGTATAACTAGAAAGTTGCAAACTTCCTCCTAATAACATAACGCAAAGTCAGCAGTGCCTTTGAGGTAACTCAATATTCTCTTCACAACTTTTCAATGTTGGCGTCCTAGATTCGCCTGATGTCGACTTACTAGACCTACGGCATAACATATGTCTGGACGAGTACACAACATAGTGTACATCAGACTGCCGACTGCACTCTCATAAGGGATAGATGACATTTCTTTTCGTTCCTCTTGAGTTTTTGGACACATATTGAGACTCAAGGCTTCGTCTCTTACAACAAGAGTATTGATGAGTTTGCAGTTATCCATGTGAAATCGTTGTAGGACATTATTGATATATGATTCCTGCGACAAAGCAATGAATATCTTGAAACGATCTCGTTGGATTTTTACACCTAATATGTAGGCTGCTTCACTCATGTCATTCATCTCAAATATGGAGGACAACCATTTCTTAATGGTGACTATGATCTCCTTGTTGTTTCCAGCTAGTAAGATATCGTCAACATATAATGTCATGATGATGAACTTATTATCAGACTTGTAGACATACACAGTGGTCTTCATCAATCATGTTAAAACCATACGAAATGATTGATTGATAAAACTTGATATATCACTGCGTAGATGATTGTTTGAGTTCATAAATAGACCGGTGCAGCCTACAAACTTTGCGCTCTTCACTATTTATGATGAAACTCTCATATTGTTTCATGTAAATTTCTTCATCTAATTCTCCATTGAGAAATGCAGTATTTACATTCATTTGATGTAATTTCAAGTACATATGTGCGAATATAGCTAGAATTAGACGAATCAAAGCAAACCTTACAATCGGTGCGAAGGTTTCTTCGTAATCAATACCCTTATGTTGGATGAAGCCTTTCACCACTAGACGGGCTTTGTACCTCTCAACATATTCATCCGTGTCTCGTTTGATTTTAAGAACCCACTTGTTCTCAATCGTCTTTCGGCCAGGCAGGAGATCAACCAAGTCTCATACTTGATTTTTCTTTAGTGATTCTAACTCATCTTCCATTAATTTCATCCATTTTTCCTTAACTGATGACGAGAGAGCCTCAGTGAATGATCTAAGCTCAAGTTCTTCTTCTATATCTACTATGTAAACTTCATACAACCCTTCGATACTAAATCGTCAGCACAAAATACTCTTTCTAGTAGTCCTTCGAAGTGAACTCTCTAGTTCATCAGTTGGCGGCGTATCGCTCCCACTCGGATCAATGTATGAGAATGAGGGGACAGACTCCTCAATAGATTGATCCGCACTTGACGCCAACTCAGGATCTTTATCTTTGTCTAGATGAAGTGTCCTATCAATCTCGCCTTGTTTAGGAAAGTTGTCCTCTAGAAAGGTCGCATCTCTACTTTCTATATCTGTAATTGTTCCATCATCCCTTTCACCTATGAACACATAGCCTTTTGAGGTATCAGAATATCTGATGAAGACATACTTCTTGCCTCTTGGGCCCAACTTCTTATACTTATGGGAGTTGTCAAGAACATAGGTTGCGCATCCCCAAGGGCGCAAATAACTTAAGTCAGGTTTGCGACTTGTCCAAAGTTCGTAGGGAGTGGAAGAGACAGACTTTGATGGTACTCGGTTCAATATGTAGGCTGCAGT
>LTAE01001959.1:11623-48603 GCA_001647135.1 Pontederia paniculata | reverse complement strand
CTTTGGACGTCCACTCTCAGCCTTGACAGTCTACTGGTCGTTCACTTTGAGTCCTTCGGACGATCACTCTCAGCCTTGACAGTCTACTGGTCGTTCACTTTGAGTCCTTCGGACGACCACTCCCTTCATCTTCAGATCTTCGGTCGTCCGCTCTTCAACTTCGGGCGACCTCTCATCTGCTTAGCCAAGACTCCTTCTTCGGCTAAGTATTCTCTGGGCGTCCATTTCTCCTAGGACCGGCCGATCTCCATCTTTGATAAAAGAGGTGTTGCCTTCGGTAAGCCCATTCCTCATCATCGGGCGACCTTTCCAGTTAAGCCTCTCACTCCGGTTGTCCTTCCTTTATCTCTGGTCGATCGGTCAACCTCTTATCCCTTTTCTCATGTGCCCTCCTTCAATAACGGTCGACCATTGTGTATTCTTAGGATGACTGCTGCACACATCTGCTTCTTCTGAAATATCTTTCATGTGCATAGGTCGTCCATTCTTTTAGCTTTGGTCGGCCTAACAACTTCTGAACTTGAATCAACTTGTTACAGAATTTAGCTCAACAAGTTTATCAGTACAAACTAAGTTCCCCTACAAATTTGTGACCATCAAAACACCCTGGGGATCCTAGATTCAACACATAAGTCTTACATTTAGCCATCAAACAACTAACTTATGTCATTCGCACATTTCAGCAAACACATAAAATGCATACCTCATCAACTAGAAGATATGAAATCTGAACATGAATCTAAACGCTCGTCTACATTCTTCCTTCTCCAGAAGCACAATCATCATCAATTGTACACAACACATAAAACTGGAGAAGTGGATCCCCTATTGCATACCTTTCTTAGCTTGTTCTTCCTCCTTCCTTCTTCTTCTCCTTCCTCTCCAACACCTAGCAGCCCCTTCTTCTTGATCCAATTGCAAGCTACTCCCTTCTTCTTTTCCTTGGATTGTTGTTGCACCGGAAAGGATTTGCTTCAACCTTCTTGCTGCTGTTGGACATGAACATCAATGGAGGGGAGAAGAGAGGGGGTGTTGGTGATAAAAACAAAGTGAATGGGGTGGTGTTTTCGTATAGGAGAGAGAGTGTGCCCAGAAAATGGGTTTTACACTTGGGTTTGAGTGGGAAATGGGTCAAATGAAGTGGCATTTAAGTGGGAAAGTGGGTTCCACCTCTTACTTCTGTTTTCTAGTTGTTACATTATAACCCCTTTAAAATAAAATTCTTCCTCAGGTTTCTTTAATCCTTAAATTTCACTCCTCCTTTAGTTTTAGTTTTTTTTAAGATACCATAAATAAATTTTCCTCAATCACATCCAACTATCTCGATTATTTAGTTAGATTATAAGTATATACCCTTAATATGTTGGTACAATGTCCATTCAATTCCCACGTGCCAACTAAATCAAAAGGCATCATTTTTATGAAATTGACTCTTGTTCTCATCAATGTCCTTCACCATTTCCAAATGTGAACATATCCTTTATTTCTAAACAATTATACACATCATATTCAATTGCATACTAAAATGTCCATCATTAGACTTTGTTAATCCGAATTAGTATTCATGGAATCATGTTTTTCCAAAAGACTTTATTTGTAGTAATTTGTTTTTCATATATCAATCATAACTACCATATTGGCTCCAAAAACACTTCCCTAAGTAAGGCCTTAACATTCTTCGAGCTTTTCAATTTCTTGTTACTTCATATGCTCATATATCATTCTCAATATCGACGATCATATTACATAAGCTTGTCTCATCCTTGTCAATTCATATCGTTTATTTTTTTTTATGATCTATGTCATTGTGTTTGTTTGCTGAGATAATACTCGTATACCTTAATAATCATGAGTCAGACATCTTCTAAGATCTTTCATTTCTCGATATTAATCCGCTTGCACTTGTTTTTCTCAATAAATAACATCGACATCTTTTCATCATCAACATTGAGATAAAACATCAAACTATTAATATAGAGATAATTCTCTCTATTTTTTCCAAAGATGTCCTTTTCTTTTTTCACTTTCATTGACATTCATCTTCATTTCTAAGATATGGTTAGTTTAAATTCCATCATATAATCACCCTGCATTCATTATTTCCACTCGAAGACATTTCTTCCTTTGGGATTAAGTATGTGTATCGTTCTTCTTGACTATAATTCTATATTGAACATTCTTTAGATTACATATACTATGGCTCCACCAACCTTGGCACATCAATCCTTAGCATCCTACGCGGAGGTTCCAAAAAAAAATAATCTTTCATAAGAATTCATCTTTAATCTTCCTTTTAAATCATTATACTAATTTATCCATGAGAAGTCATCATATCATGTTATATTATTTGATCATAAATATCAATCTATGTCCTTAGACTTCATCGTCTATGTTCAACCAAAGATTTAAATAACCTAGCTTTCTTAGGTATATGCAGGTAGAAAAGAGTCTTGAACTTCTTTAGTCAGCGATCTTATCATTATTTCTCCATTGAGTACTTTACTTACTCTCATTCATTGATCTCGAGTTATTGTATAATCATAAACATGATTACTTTGTTTACTCACCATCCTTATAATCAATACATCATGACACATATAATTTCATTCTTCTTATGTTAACATGATGTCCCGTTAACTCTTTAGTCTTTATGAATTAAACATACTTTCTTATGCATTGTTTATGCACAATTCATAAACATGTATATGCACAAGACATCAACATAGATCATTCCTTCAACATATGCTTCATAGCATTTTTTTGATCATTTGATCAGAAGTTATGTAATCTATAAGTATCATCATTTTTTCTTAAAATAGAATCATTGTTCATTCAGACTTATAAGTCTCATAATCTTTAATTTTCATATTTAACAAAGTCATCGATCCCATTTCTATCCAATGCCTCGATAATCGATACTCACAAAAACCATGACATACTTTTCATATTATTTCAAATAATACAATTTCTCTTGAAGATTAGACAACAATCTATCCATCCAATGAACATCATTTTTTGATTTGATTATGTCATCAATGACGTTCCTTAACATTCGATTAGGTTGTCATACCTTAGTAGCATCTCAATCTTTCAATCACAAATTTCTATACACAACCTTAATAGCTAAACTCTTAGCCCTGTAGAATTTAGACTTTAAAATTAATCCATCCATGTATCTTTCATGATATTCGAAAAATCAAATCTGATCTACATCTTCATGAGAATCAGATACGTGCATTTGAACATATTCAACTGCCATGTTCAAAATCATCAAGGTTACATATTAGAATCACTTCTTTAATCTCTACATAACATCAATACTTTATTATAGACAACCCATGATTCATTCATAATTGAGACTTATCACAATACCTGACATTTACTCAATATCTTACATATTCATGTGCATAAGTCTAGATTAATTCTTTTGTCATATCTCAATACTCACCAAGATCAACACCTTAAGATAAATTCTTTTAATCTTTATGTGATGTCGATAATCGATCAAGGACATCTATAATGCATCCGAAATATCACCATTTGAACATGAGAACTTAGTATTTTTTTAACATCAATAACTATCCATCATGTGGTCGAAATTCAACCATATCCATAAATGCACCTCAAGGCTCGCACATCTTAACTATTGATAATGACACTTGCACACAGATCCTTAGTTTGTCGTCATTAGAAACTTGGGACTTAACCCTATAATTATATCATTAACCATCCAACTAGATGTATTTTTTTATCTCCAACAACTTGTTGAGATAGTCATCCATCAACACTTGTCGTCTTTTGGGGGTTCATACATTCTTCTTGCTTTCCCCTTTATACATATCCACATAACACATTCCTTTGAACATGTTCATCATAGAGTCCAACCATAACCTATCCTTATTTAGATTCTTATTCCCATTAACATTGAAGGTTCAATTCTTATAAGCTTCACAAATGATAATTTTGTTAGGATGTCTTGCTTTTCTTTCTATAGTTTTGGTGGTCGTAGTCATACTTTCTATGGATGCACCTTGTTCATCATGCCCATCAAGGTGTAAAGTATCACCTCTTTTCATCTTCCTGCATTACATCCTTAATCATATATCAAAACGGTTAGCCTTTACATAAACAAAAGACCCTGTTTATATGCACTCTTAACTTGATGGCTTACTCATGAGGCTCTACACATGGACTTTGGACTCCATAGAGACTTAGAACTTAACCTTTAGGATGACTTGGACATAGACTCATGCCTTAATCATCTAAGGCATTTAGACTTTTGAGCCAAACCTTAGGCTCTGATACCAAAACTGTAATGCCTCAAAAACGTGTCCCACTACTCGGACGAATCGACATTTGCCATGTGCACGAAACAACCTCCACGACGCTACGAGACAATGACTTTGAGTTGACCATTGACAATCATGATCAATGTACATATGAAACCAAAGAGTACAAGGAGTTATAATTAACATAGAGTAAGATCAACATAGAGAAAATAACATCATGACACTTATACGAATCAATGAAAGACACAAACTTGATTAAAGATGACATAATCCAAGACTTGAATTGTAACACCCAACAAATTTTAATTTATTAAAAAAATAATATTAAAAGGATAAAAAGAGGAAGAGATAAAGTAGAGTATGATTAGGATTAGGAAAAAGATTAGATTCAAAGTCAAATTAGTCTCCTAATCTTTTAATATTCCTATTCCCACTCAAATTAATTTTAAGAATCAAAATTAGGATAAGAAGAGATTAAGTTAACTTATTATCCTAATAAATTAATATTCCTAATGCTACCCAAACTAGTTTTAAAGGACTCATAATTATAAGGGATTAAATTAACTTTGACTAGGATTATGCCTAGGTAACCCCTATATAAGGAGGGTTAGAGGAGGGAGGACCCCTTAATTCTCTCTCAAGCTCAAGACAACATCTCTCTCTCTCTCTCTCTCTCTCTCTCTCTCTCTCTCTCTCCCTCCCTCTCTGTCTCGGCGACGCAAGGACATGGAGGACCAACACGGACCGTTCCACATGGGACGTGGGCCATGTTGCACGAAGAAGAAGACTGCGTTGGCGAAGGGACATAGATCGCGTTTCAACCGACCGTGGAGCGTCATGAAGACATAGGAAACGGACCGTGTCGGGGAGGACACGGACCGTGTCGCACTTGCTCGTCCACATCGTTTCATCATCACGGAGAACGAGACCGATACATGTATGTAACTAGGAGGATCAACTTTAGGGTCTTTCATATATGTATGATAAAAGAAAATGGACTGGGCCACCATGGACACTATCCGTGTTCGTCCTGACGAAAATGGCAATCCAAACCCCAATAGCAAAACGGTCCGTGTTATGTTGAACGTGGTCCGTCCTCTCATTGTAAATCACCCTACAGGTATAAAACAATCATGTTCGTCTGAACACCACCTGACCTGGTACATAACACGAGCCGTGTCACATTTGACGCGGGCCGTGTCCCGGGATGATTGATGTAATGTTCGATTGATTGATTGATTGATTGATTGATTGATTGAACTTGATTGAGGCAAGTTTAGTATACTATCATGTGAACTTAGAATAATAAGTAAACAAGAGTAAAAGATGTAAATGTTTGTGATTGAAATTATGCATGAAGAGGAAGGTTCCGACGGACTTGGATAACAGGCTTTAATTTTATAAGGGTTATTGGTGTTCTCCCATGTATTTATTGAGGACAGGCTTTAATCCTAAAGGGTTATCGGTGTTCTGAGTTATTGCAAGAGGGCAGACTTTAATCATATAAGGGTTATTGGTGTCCTCAGTTATTGATAGGGAGAGTAGGTTTTAATCCCTTGAGGGTTATTGGTGCTCTTTCTCACGGTTTAATTGTTATTGACGGGTCTCGGGTTGACCCATGGCCTAGCTAGCCATATTGGCCCCGGATCGTTGGAATATTTATGTACTAATAATTAAAAATGATTGATTGAAAGTAATTGATTGAAAGGGATCGACACAAATTGATTGATTGGAAAGGAAAGATGAAAGATGAAACATATTGAATGGCATCAATTTTTCCAAATGAATTATTTATTATAATTGAAAGAAAGAGGAAAGGTAAAGTGATTGAAAGCAAAGTTAATGATGATAGTATGATAAAAAAATGTTCTCTTTTACTTGTATCTTCATATATATTTTACCCTATTGAATAATTATCCTTTACATATTAGGCTTCATAGCTCATGGGAGGATTACATCCCTGCATTTTGATCCTGCAGGCAAATATGTATAAATGGATGATGATTGAGCATTAGTAGCATGATGAGATTCGTGATGGATGGCTTGCATATGCCATAGGTCCTGGTTATAGGTCAAGTATTGACTTCCACAATGACATGTATATAGTGTTGACCAGTGGATTCGTCAAAAGAAAAGTCAAAGAAGTAAGTTGGTAACGTCACTAGGTTCGCATTCTGCCAGGTGGCAGGGTGTGGATTTGGGGGAGTTACATGAACTTTAACATATAGCTTACTTGTCCATAAAGGTCACTTAACATAACCTGACATACATCAACTTGCCCGAAGGCGATACATAATCTTTCAATCAACATAATTAAAAAATGACATGACAGAAGATAAACAACTTTAAGACAAGACCAACTTCCCACGTGCATCATCGATCATGAGCAATACTATCTTCACTAGCATCATTAATTCTTACTACCTACGGGATCCAGAAGCAGGGAACTTTCATCCCGTTAGAGTATGTAAATGCCGAAGAATGAGTGAATCATATCACCCATATATAAAAAGACCTATAAACAATAAATAAACATAGAGCATATCATACCCAAGTTTAAGGTCAACCTATTACCATTCATCTTTTCTTTGCATTTGCTTCTTAGTCACTTATGCTCCTTGACTTAACTTTAAGTCTATGCTTCATCTTGCTTACTTTCTTATCTTATTTATGCATTATTAACATAATGCATCTTTAATTCATAGTGACTTTACTTTACTTGGCATTATTGATATAATGCACCATATACTTAGCGTTATCGATATAACGTTCCTTTAGACATGAATCATTTACTTAGCATTGACTTTCAATGCACATAACCCTTTTTTGGGCTTAACTTCATTGTTCATGTCATCTTCTTCATCTTTCATCTTCTTATCATGTGACATCATAAAAATTAGGAATCTAACTTCACATAAGTCGTCCTCAAGCTGTCCCCACAGTCACATGTCCTTTTATTATCTTGTTTGATTGAGGGTCATCGTGCACACCAACTTAGGTTAAGTCAGGAACGCGTCATTGCATCCCCCTTCCGCCGCTTTTGGGCTTTTAGAAATTTAATATAAGGAAATGACCACCCATACTGATCGTGTGTCAAGTGTTTTCTCCCTCCTTCTTAGATGTGCACTAGACTTATCTCAATCCATCTTTTAAAATTTCAATACATCAATCAGCAATACATGCATACATGTTGTATCTTTTAAGCCCTAGTTACGGCTGAGCATGTGTATCGTATCTAGATGTTTGCAATTCATCAAACAAAACTTATGAAACATCATAATCAAGCATACTTATGTCATACTTAGTAAAATAAATATAAATCCTTTAAATATAGGGCGGCTACGATTAAGAATCACCCGCTACGGGCAAATCATGGTTACTGCGGTCAATTTTTGGGTGCGCTATGGCTACGTGAATCACACTACGACTGGATTGTAGGGAGACGTGTGTAAACTGTAGTCAGACTCTGTTCCTTTGCTCAAAAATCAATTCATTAACATTACGCTACGGTCGCCCCAAGTCGCTACGATAATTACTGTCGCTACGGTTTGGCACGGCTTGCTACGGCCCAATATAGGTTGCTATGGTACGGTTCAACCGTAACGAGTTCCGACTCACTATGTTTGAACCGTAGTGAATCGTTGATGCTCACATTTCGCCCTAATTCGAGTAGTTGCATTTTCACTACAATCATGTCCCAATCCAAGTATCATAGTTGTTTAAATTCTTATATCAATTATACTAAGTCATTCCCTCAAGCTTTCCTACACCAGATGGAACATAAGTCTTACATTTAGCCATCAAACACATAGCATGCATATGCCATGAACTAGAAGATATGAACTCTGAACATGAATCTAAACCCTCTTCTACATTCTTCCTTCTCCAGAAGCACAATCATTATCAATTGTATACAACACATAAAAATGGAGAAGTGGATCCCCTATTACATACCTTCCTTATCTTGTTCTTCCTCCTTCCTTCTTCTTCTCCTTCCTCTACAACACTTTGCATCCCCCTTCTTCTTGATCCAATTGCAATCTACTCCCTTCTTCTCCTTGGATTGTTGTTGCGCAAGAAAGGATTTGCTTCAAATCTCCCTGCTGCTGTTGGACATGAACATCAATGGAAGTGAGAAGAGAGGGGGTGTTAGGTGATAAAACAAATTGAATGGGGTGGTATTTTCGGATAGGAGAGAGAGTGTGTCTAGAAAATGAGTTTTACACTTGGGCTTGAGTGGGAAATGGGTCAAATGAAGTGGGAAAGTGGGGACCACCTCTTATTTCTATTCCTAATTATTACAGAAAAACGAATGAAAGTGGAAACAAATTTGATGAAAAGAAAAGAAAACTTAAAGCTAAAAGATTTATGAAGCTCAAATTGTTGTCTTTTTTATTGTCAGCAGCAAGCATTGGGTTTGTTGATAACTAATTTGCCTTCATTTATTCTCTACCATAAGAGCTAAAAATCGGCACAAGAGAGCAAACATGTGACTAATGAATTCTATTGATTACTACCAACAAATGGATACTTTCGTTAATCTCTTATTAACAACAAATATTCTTCGTCTAGAAACATCAGTTACCGCATATATATTCTTTGGACTTCTACCACCAGTAATTTCTTGCTTGTATGCCAATTAATCTAATTGCAAAACATTAATTCATGCTCACATTCCAAATCTTTTCGCCAATATCAGACCGTTGCCATCTTAACTAATGAATTATACTTGAGGCACCATTTTATATATGAACTCAATGTCTGAGAAACATAGCCAAGCTGCATGTTCTCTGTGTTGTTTTTATTTTAATTTAATTTTATCCCAGTGGCATAACTAAGAAATGCTTGAAAGTCACTTGTCTTCCAAAGACGTTTGTACGCTAATTGGCTTAGGATTCATTCATGCCACCACCACAAAAAGAAGGCCATCACAAGGCGTACACTCCAAATATATATAATGCATGTCTGGTCCCTTTCCTCACGAGTTCCTGTAAACGCTTTCCTAACATCAACTTGGCATGCCGTTAGTGAGGTGTATAAGGAAGCGGATATTCGAATGATCCGAGTTTGTTGTAGCCATTGGTTCCAAAGAATGTCAAAAACCAAGGATGTTAATGTGCACTTTTCTCTTAAATTTCGATATTGAGTTCGATTTTTTTGTATATGAAAAATTATTATTAGGAGATTATAGTCAGATTTGCAATTGACATATGAATATTTAAGATTTGTGATGACAACCAAGAAGAGAAAAATAAATGCACCGGATTTGCACTTGCCATCATTTTCATAGTCATGATCGCACATGAAAAGCGATTAATCACTCATTTGGTTACATGCATAAATCCTATTATATATTAAGTCAAGTAATCATATTTGAGATGGAATAGGATGTCAATTAGGCCACAATTGGACAGTTTGTCGGGTTTAATCTTAAAAAAAATAATGTTTTAAAATACTATTATTTGTAATAGGTTTACAATATCACATAGTTAATATTGATAAGAAAATTAAAAGAAAAACTGTCACCACTCACCAACCTATTAATACTCAATTATTAATAAACAAGTTTTTAGAGTACTAGTATGTAAAATGGCTTTTATTTTAGTTTGTATTACCATATTCATGTTAACTTTCTTAATTAATATTTCTTTATTTTTCGATAAGAAACCACTCCCTTTACTGTTTTTTGTTCTTCCTCATCACTTTCTATTTTATCACTGATCCCATCTTTATTTTTCTTTCTTTATTTTTTTTAATTTATTTCCCTGTCTTCTTTTCTCATACTTCCTCTTTTTTATCTTTACTTCTTTCGTTTTTTGGTTTTCGATTTTGCCATCTTCTCTTCCATTCCTACGTTCGCATTTCTTTTTTTTTTATCTTTCCTATTCCGGTTTTCAATTCATCATTTTTTCCAACTTGCTCACTTTACCTGTTTTTTTTCAATTACATGCATTCATTCGGGGCGGACCCAGAGGTCCTCCCTAATATATATATATATATATATATATATGGAGAAAATGGAGGTGCTCCCTATTTAAGTGGGGAGCACCCTGTTACTTACATTTTTAACCGTACGATGCATAATGTATGATGAATAGATTTAGGAGAGAAAAAAAAAGTAGGAAAGAGAAAATCTAATCTTCACTGTAGATTTAACATCTAACAGTTGAAGATGTAGGTAACATGGTGCTCCCTACTTAACTAGGGAGCACCTACATTGAACCATATATATTATATATATATATATATATATACTAGTAGATATAATCAATATATAAAATAAATGCTAAAAAAAGTAAGATTATTTACTTGGTGTAGTGATTAGGAGGTTTTGATTACTATGTTGAGATTTAGAGTTTAATTTTTGGCTCCTTCCAAATTTTTTAATTTTATTGGTCTTAACTTTTTGTTTTGAGTCCGTCCATGGATTCATTTTTCTTTTCTTAATTGCATTAGTGGGAAGACAAATCTTCTCAACTTAATTGCAGCGGTCAGATTTCCTGAAAGTTTTTCCTTTGTTTCTTTTTTCAACTTTTGGCATGGAATTGGATTCTTTTTACAATTCATAAGTAATTTTTTATCTAGTTTTCTGTTCACGCCGTTCTGACATCAATTCCGTGGTTGGCTTTACGTCAAACCGAAAAGGAACACTCTTCGGATGAACTTCGAACTGGCGGGTCAGTCTGGTTTAATAACACTGCAAGCAATCACTATTAGTTACATTGCATGTAACGTGAGGGGCGAGTTTGCTTCACTTACCATTCATATATACATGTTTGTGTATGTATATGCTTAGCGACAAAGACATGACGTATTCCAACATAAAGAAAGAAAAGATGCCTTTGTTTTTTGAACTAATGGAAGCCTATGCACGTCTCCTGATGGCTGATGCTTATAAGCTAGTATATATATATATGCACACATAAGAGAGGAGAACTTTGCATACGTTAGTACTTCTGTTGCCATGGCTGCTTCCTGCTGCCTCCATTTGCTTCTTCTCTACTTCGTCCTCGTCCCTCTCCTGCTTTCCTGTTTCTGCACAACTTCTTCCCCACCCTCGTCGCTGCTCGGATCAATCGATGTGCACCGCAATTACACGGCGGTATCTGAATTCCGGGTGATCAACAGGAGGGTCCTGGGCGACTGCCCTATCCCTAATCCCTACTTGAAGATCGACGTAATCCCTCATGAGCCATTGCCGGACGAGGTGAATGTTACTGTGACAGTCAGCGGCGTCCTGTTCCCTAATAAGCTGGATTGGGTAGCCATGATCACACCTACTGATGCAGAGTAAGTAATATTTTATCCATGCATTTCGGCCATTGATCCTGGCCTGGTATATAATTTTAGCTCAGTTTCAATCTTATAAGGATACTGTGTCTGGCAGAATCGATGCATGCCCGCTGAGTTCTGCCTTCTACCTACAAACTGGAGACCTGAGTCATCTGCCTCTTCTATGCCATTACCCTGTCAAGGTGAGTGAGTCCACATGTGAACTAGACAACTTAATTGGCACGCCGCATGCATGACACTAAACAATCATCAACAATGTCAAGTTAACTAATGAGTTAATTCATTCAACTTCCACATCTGAACTAGACAGCATATGGACGGATCATTAGTCTTCACCACCCAAAAAAAAATCATTATTCTTCAGGTACAATAATTAGTTCTACAATATATGCAAGTGATCAATAAATGGGAGAATTGGTAGGATCTATCACTATCTCAATCATGGATCCATATTTCTTTTTATTGGATTAAAATAAGTTTGCTCATGATTATTTTAGAAAAGGAAATCTCCGAATTTTGTACTATTTTATTTCACTATTTAATCACGCCAATGGGCCGAACGAATTTTTCTTTCGTTACATATATGTTTATCTTTTTTTTTTCTTTCACCAAATTATATCCCAAACTTACGACTTGTTTGATTTCATTTCCCACTTCTTGCTTTGATTGGTATTAAGTTTTTTTTTAAAATTTTATGTTTTTATAAAAAATATAGAAAAGTGAAGTTAATGAAATGTATTATTAACTTTTGATTAGTTCAGATGGATGTTAACCAAAATTTAATGATTAATTCAGCCAAAAAAACAACTAAAGTAATGGTCTGCGAATTATTATTGCTTGACGTTGTGACATAGTATCGTACAAAACTTTGATTTTTAATGACAAAATACATGACTTTTTCAACCAAAAAAATGACTTCAGTTAAAAATTAAAAGTATTGAATTTTTGCGAACTAATCACCTCTACCAACTTAAACTATTAAGAAAGTAATCTATCACAAATTTATTTATTCTTTATTAATATTGTTAATAATAATAATAAATAAATAAATTATCATCTAATAATCAATTATCGGTGTAAAATTGAGATATTTAGCACCACAGTCAGCTTAAACTTAAAGATTCGGGCAAAAAATCATTAAAGTAGGTTTGACAATTAAGAGTGACCATTAGTTGGCGTTAGAGCAAAGGAAAAATACGTCTCTGAGGGTGACATTTGATATTCCTCTCCTTTTTACAACAAAATAAAAATGAGATAGTAATAATAATAGAAATACAAAAAAAAATAAGAAGATCAATTATAGTTCATATCAAATTCTACAAGATCATTAAAATACAATCTTTTGTTTAGTTTTTAGGCAAAAGAAAAAAAAACCTTTAGGGTACACTTAACTAATTTTGTCCTAAATTCAAATTATATCTAAATAAAAAAATGGTAATTTTATTTAGATGAAACTTAAGGGTTATTTTAGTGAATTCATTTTCCTAGAAAATGAATTTCTGACTTTTTAGGATTTAGTAACCATAAAAAAACTCATCCAATCCAAAATAATTTTCTGTTGATAAGAAAAGTATGTTAAAAATTTAGAAAATAATTTACTTTTCTCAAGATGGAAAATTATTTTCCTCTCATTAATTTATCATTCTTATATTATCAAGACAATCTTTCTTCTATATTATCCATCAAGCACATAAAAATGAATTATTTTTCTAAAAAAATTTTCTAAGATTTTATTTTATTAAAATAAACTAAGTCTAATTACCCGTAGTTATTTGGTGTTGGTATCTAAGGTACGTCTAACATTTCGTTGGATACTTTTAGTAAAGTCTTTCTTCGACCTCCATTACAGAAAGCAAGTCAGTTCCAAGTTGCTAACTAGGCATGAAATTCCAAAACATAAGGAATCATTAGAACAATTATGCCAACAATTGCTACATCTACTTATTTTATGGTCATTATCGCATGTAAAATAATTCATCCATGAGCTATATATATTTTGTCCAATGTGCACATTATTTTATGGTTGGCTAGAAGAATTATTTAAAGAGTAATTAACTCAAGTGAAGCTACATATCGATAGATTTATTTTAAAATAAAATGATTAATGCAGGCGCAATACTTGCGGAACGACCCGAACTATGTGGAGTGCAAGATGCATGAGTGCAAAGAACGGGATGAGGATGACGAATGCTTGGTTCGCACGTGCGGGGGCTCCGTGACGTTCCATGTGGTGAACATAAGAACGGAGATCGAGTTCGTGCTGTTCCGTGGAGGCTTCGACGTCCCCTGCGTTTTGAAGCGATCCAAACCCATCGCCTTCGCCAATCCCGCCGCACCCTTGTACGCCCACCTCGCCGCCACTGATTCCACCGCCACTTCCGTAAGTTTGTATTATATATGTATTCTACTACTAGTACTACTACGTCGTACTATCATCATCATCATCATCATCATCATCATCATCATCATGGTCTGCATGCAGATAAGGTTAACATGGGTGAGCGGGGATGGGAATCCACAAGAGGTGCAGTTTGGTGATGGGCGATCCGTAACTTCTCATGTAACAACGTTTACCAAGGACGACATGTGCAGTAAGTTTTGTCTAATTGGCTACCGTTAATTACATATATGTGTCGTTTGTCTTACATATATATAATAATAGTGTATAATGTATACTAATCATACATGATAATTAATTTATCTAGGTAATAATGTTTTACCAAGCCCTGCAAAAGATTTCGGATGGCATGATCCTGGGTTCGTCCACACAGCTGTGATGACCGGCTTACAACATTCTCAAAGCTACCGATACAGATACGGAAGGTATATATATAGGATCAACTTTTCCTTTTAGGAGATAGTATAAGCCTACTGATAATAACAAAACTTTAACTAATTTCTTTTTTTAAAATATAAACAAGTTTTCGTTAAGAATGAAAGTATTACTTATAGGAAGAACAGAAAAAAATATATGGACAAATTTAGCACGTACATTGCAATAATATTCTTTAATAATTCTTTACCTAAACAAAGAATTTAATTATATTAATTGTCTATCTTTAGTGCTTTAGTATTCAATTTTATATGTATCAAGACACAACTGTTAGAAATATTTCTAACTCTAGGATTTTCCGAAAATTTCGGTATAAACTTTGCTAAAAATTGGTCCATGCGACATATACAAACAGGTAATATGGGCCAAACCCGAATCATATAAACGAAATAGAACAAAAATGAATAAAAGTAGGACCAGATGCCCCAACAAAAAGTTCACAACACTCAGACAATAATGATAACATATAAACGGGCACAATGGTCCGACAAGTAGGCAAAACTCTATGGATATGACAAGAATGGACAAGTATATGTAATCTAAAACTCTCCAGACTCTCATATACACATAATCATAATTATTTTTTTCTTTTTAAACCCGGTGAGCATGCAAGAGGTCTAAAGCCTCAATCCTCGAGGAGTATCTCCTCCTCCTCACCTACAAAACAACAATAATAAGAGGGGTGAGCATATATAGCTTAGTGAGTGAAATAAATGGATCCATAAAATATTTAAACCACCCAAAAAACAAAATTATCGGAAAACACGATCAAAAGTATATCATACATAGCCTCATATAATAAAACCCTTGCAATCAATGCAGAAGTTAAAACATGCTATGTATGAGCTGATCTAAGTATCATGACACCTCGCCATCTGCGATCATAATCCATCCCGCCACGACTGATGACCACCTCGACCCCACGAGCTGTCGCTCGCCCCCACGAGGGCATCACCCCGTCACCACGATTAGTTCACTCGATCACGCAGGCCGTCACCCGCCACGAGTATGAACTATCGTCATCAACGCATAGGCAGATCACCTCGACCCCGCGAGCTATTGCTCGCCCCCACGAGGGAGAGCTACCGTCATATCATCATCATCATCATCATCATCAACACCTCACTCCATGTGAGCTACCATGCATGTCTAATGCACATGCATGAGATATACATATATATCATGTTAGTATTTCAAAATAATACTAGGAATTAACACTTGAATCAAACTTTCAGGATTTATACACCACACAAGCATCAAAGCTTTCAAATCTCGGCATACGAGAAATCATACTTAAATCCTGAAATCGCCAAACACAAGAAATCCATACGGAATCCAATCGGAAAATCGAAGTCAATATATCATGACAATAGCCCAAAAGATCATCACATCATCAACATAATCAATCAAGTGAGCTAAAGAAATGAATATAATGAACCACAACAATGTGGTATTGCTCTAGGTTTATGAAAAGTCCCACTCACCTATGCTACGCCTGCGTCCGAGCAACCAGTAAATCGAGAACCTAATTCAATTATTCGATTAGATTCCATAGTTCATTTATATATATATGATCATGCATTTAATTTATACATTTCCAATTTGGTCTCGACATCAAACTAATCATGGTAGGTTTTCAAGCAATGATCCAAGTATTTCATTCATCTAGATTCGATTAATCTACTTATACCTCATGGTTGTAATTATGGTCAAGTAAAATTATCATTCTTCCAAATCACTTTATGAATCAATTCAATATATATACATATAGGATCATTTCCAACTTCCGGACAACAGCTATATACTCCATAGTTATATTTAATCACTTACTTGTGCATACTTCTGCAACTCCTTATATGTATATGATATTGTCTTTAATTGGTAGTTATCCAAAAATCAGCATTGTTATTTCGTTACTCATTCTAAATCAGATCAATGCATATTATCATTCACCAAAATTCAGATTTCCTATTTACAGTTAATCAAGCCTTAATCCCCTAATAATTATATTCCATCAATTTCATCATTGAGATAAACACAATTCTATACATATTCAACACTTAACAATCGAGGAGTCACATTCATATTATATATCCATAACATGTAATATCCTTAACATCAATGTTAAGTAATTCTCAACAAGAGTTAGTTACACTTCTTACTCATACTTCTTATCAAAATAAGTATTATACTCTCCGCATCAGCTCATGTGCACTTAGTATCAATACTAATCATGCTCAACTAGCATTTATCACAATTATATGAACATATATATGTTAACAACCATGTAAATCTGATTATATTTATTAACCTTGCTGGATTTGTTCTATTACTTTAAATCAGATTAATAAACCAGCATAAGATTCTGCGCTACATTTCTCTCAGTTAATTTTAACTCATTCTCGTGACCAAATATCAGTTAAACTAATTAATTTCTTCGCAGAGATTAGCATCACTAAAATCATTAACCATTAGGTAATTGATAGCATTAATCCTAATATCAAACGACTAATCTAGTGACATATGAATACATTCACATTTCATTACAAGAATTGTCACTTGGTCGGCAGCTCACCTAAGAGTCAAGATGGTACTATATCAGTTTCGATGATCCTCTCTATGACTATGGAAGCCCCGGCATCAAGATGTCTTCGTGCTGCCACAAACAGCCTCAAATCACCTGAAATCATACATTATGAGTTTCTCTTCAGTTTATGTTACTCTCTGTTGATAATCAGTTGCTCACCATAGCTGTCCTCTCCGGCGTTGTTCAATGAATTCGAGGACAACGTAGCAGGGCAGCAACACAACTCTAAGTAATCAGCTCGGCATCTCGGCAACTTCATATTCAAGCGATAGAAGAAAAATCTGAAAGGAAAACAACATTGTTCCAGTAAAAGGAAACGCACAAACCCTCAATATGACATCCTTGAAATTATTTGTACTCACCGAAAACAAATCAAATGCATTAAACACCTCTCTCTTCGACGAACTACGAACTCCATAAATCAGCAATGGCAAAACAGCTAAACAACATCATGGCACTAATCAAACCCTCATAAAGTCTTTACAACCTCAAGACCGAACCCGAGGGGCTTACCAACAGAAGAATGAAAGCTCGGTGGCGGCGAATCGCAACATTTCCCATCAACTTCCACCAGCGTACAGCTCGCATATGAGCTACGATCGCGGCACGAAACTCCTCTAAGCCGCCATGGACAGCCTCATCTCGTCATCTCCCATCCGAAAGTGGCCTCCGATGATCGAACGCTGGCCGAATGGAACTCGTATATTGATGCCCGGGCTACCGGCGGCTACGGCTCGTGAGAAGAAGCAGAAATGGAGGAGAAAGAAGAAGGGAGAAGGAATTGGGGTTTTATACTAATAAGAGGACACATGTCAATCATCTAACGAAAGATCTGTTAGTTTAAAAATTTTATAACTTTTTCCCTTGACTCACTCTCATGGGTTGGGCTCATTACAATACTACACCCATTTTAAAAAATTTTGTCCTCGAAATTAATACTAAATAGACAGATCACAACAGGTGAATATGACTCTTCCTTATATATACCCCTTTAACTCCCATGTAGCCTCCCTCACAGTATGACTTTTTTTGTTCTTCATGCACCCTGACCATGGGAATCTATAATCTGCATAGTTGACATATCTCATGTGCCATAATGTGAACGGCTCCTTATGATAATTGAGATACTCACGTACCTCATAGGGTTCAATAAATCGAGAATTAAACTTCTCTTTCTTGCCAAAATGCAAAGAACACCTTGTCACCAACTCTCAATTACCTCTCATGACAAAACTTGTCGACAAGCAATATCTGCTGTTTTGAGTAACTTCAATTTTCTTGCTGATCAACTCAACATTCTCAACTGTTACCTGAATTTGCCCCAGCTCAATCAACAACTAGGTGTCCTCTATGTCCCAACATATCATAGTGTGACACCTCCTGCCATATAGTACCTCATACGATATCATGTCAAATCAAGACATATTTATTATTATATATGCAAACTTTGCATGAGCCAGCCTTTCATCCGAACTGTCACTAAAATCTACAGCACTCTCTCTCTCAACATGTCCTCCAATATCAGAATGGTCATCTCATTTTGACCATATGACTGAGTTGGAAAGTAAACCCCAGCTTAGTCCCTAAGGACGGATATACAAGCCTCTAGGAGGTGGGAGTAATTCGAGGATCTCTATTTGATTCTATAAAGTAAGTAATCATGATCGACTTGTGCTAGAGAAATGTTGGTTCGGGCTCTCAATCAAGGACCGGAAGGCATCCCACTCCAATCACTCTTTCAACGAACTTTTCACCAACACACCTTAGGCAATGGGGTCAATGACTCGGTCTGAGCTCTCGATCGATTATCAGAGGTGCACAACTCCGCCCTCGATGAGCTTTCAACAAGCCGATGATAGCTACCTGGTCATAACAAACCGAGAAATGAAAATTATGATTTTGATCAATTGCACTACCTGAGATATGATGAACGTATATGAATAAGGAGTCTCTAAGTTTCCACTCAAAGATGATGAGTCACAATCAATGACAACAAAGTAATAATCAACAATGATTGAAATAGATATGATGGGTGTTGACCAATAAATTACTAGCAAAATTTGGCAACCATCATTTAATAATCATCAATGATCTTGACATTGATAAGATGAGCGAGGAATCAATATTGATTTGTCATGTTCGACAATGACAAATTATAAGTCGACAACATTGACAAAAATCGATAACGATGGATCCTAATCAATAATGATTTTTTTTTGGATCATATGATGAATATTGATGAAGTAAGAATTGACAACTAACTACTTGGTCAATATTTGATAAGTCATATTTGTGAATCAACACTATGCAATTAAGAAGCATGATTTATG
This sequence comes from Pontederia paniculata, assembly GCA_001647135.1. NCBI lineage: Eukaryota > Viridiplantae > Streptophyta > Magnoliopsida > Commelinales > Pontederiaceae > Pontederia > Pontederia paniculata. The sequence goes on along the minus strand of LTAE01001959.1, from coordinate 29,271 downwards.
CCAATAAACCAAAATCAGCAATTAGTCGAGATAAATCGTGAACTGATGGTAGACTGATAATCATATGACAATCATTGATGATTGAAAGTCGGCGATGGAAATTAATTGTGAATCAATATTTGATAGCGATGAGTTGCAAGTTGACAATGATAATGTATTGAAAATGAATCGAGATCTCACCCATAATTCATAATTGACAATGATAAACCAAACATCCCAATGGATCATGAAAAATCATGTGACAGATCAAAATTGTTTAGGAAAATATATTAATCGACCATAATAATTATGAAATTTCCGAAATTAATCTAATCGTGACAAATAAATGTCGTAGTAATAATGATTGTTCTAGATTAGTAATAGTATCTCGAACATCCTTAATAACAAATCTCGAATCATGACATTAGGTCAAGAGTTCATGGAATCTACAACAATCTTGTCTCAATTCACATATCTCACATCATTATGTTTGTTTATCCATAAAGATTCATCTCGAAGTATACAAAGTGATTCATCTTATTACTCAAGAACACTTTTCTTCTTCATAATGAGAACAACATTCGCTTGTCACTTTAACATAACCTCCTATATATAAAGGGTTTCTTAAACCAACAATCCATGAATAAAGCTCTATGCTCAACGATAACAGTATACATACGAGATCTATGAGTACCAAATCATTAGATTGAGCCAAAGAATCATGCCTCTCTTATTTGCAAGGTCAATCCTTTAACTATCTCATGATCAATGTCGAGATATCAGATTATCTTATTGTCATTTTGTGTGCTCTTAGTCTGAGCAAAGATATGACACTTAAGTCTCTTTTATTTTGCATTTAGCTTATCATTTTTTTTAAGTAAACTCTCAACCTTGAAGGTTGTTTATTTGCCTCGACATAAGTGACACAATGCACTACACTCATTTGCTCATGGATATGAAAAATAATTTATCGACATAGAAAATATTCGTGTCTTGATCAATGAGTATTGGTAAGGATTTCCATGTTGATAATAAAATCTGGCACTATAGCTTATTTCAAGTGATTACGTCTCTTTGTTTCTCATGATCAAAAGCATGAACATAGACATTGCAAAAGTTATCTTTATATTCAATAGATTCCAGGTTGGATCATATATTTTCTTCATGTCCTTCCACTAGGCCAAAGCAATCTTGGCTAAAGACACCTAAGTCATTTTTATTTTCTTGTCTCTCAAGTTCATCATTTTGAATACTCGATCTGAGTTCTATCCTTTGAATCTCATCGTCAATTTTTTTTCCACTCTCAAATTTCATCAATGTCAATGTTCTTGATTTCGCTCCACTTAGCAAATCAAGTCACCATTACAATTATATATTCTCTAATCAATCACCAAAGATTGAGCGATACTAGTTTAATACCTATCGCTTTAACTCTACTCATATATTGTGAATCCACATTTTTACTGAGCCACTTAATAAATCAACTACATCGCGATCATTATATCACATGATCGGCGTTTTCTATTTACAAGTTTTATACAGTATTATCAATGATGTCAACATATCATATCAACCATTTTCTTCTACCAAAAAATTTCAGGTACCAACTGAAGTACACGTAATATCACTCTTTACATGCTCGATATCAACCAAAAGCTAGCACTCCTATCAGGTCCCGATATCGACCAAGAGATCTCACTCATAACAAATCGCGATATCGACCAAGAGATACTACTCCTAAAAGATTCCGACATCGACCAATAGTTGTCATCATAATAATAATTTTCACTATGTTCGTGTCAACTTAGCATTTGCCATAAATCATATATGTCTTAGGTTGAAAGATTTCCAAGTTGTGCATCTATCCTAGATCACGTAGGACAATTACCAACTAACATAGTATTAACATTACATGCACACAAAGCATGACATAACTCGTAACAATGTTGACAATGTCATATTTATGTCAGTTTTGTATAATAAAGAAATATTGCATATCATCTCAATATTAGAGCACACACAAGTTTTGTTTTTAGCAAACTATATCACAATGCTACTTCTAGCTTACCTCACCACAAGATAAAAATCGATATTAATATTTTATACAACAAGCATGAACATATATATACACACAAGCATAATTGAAGCAAGCACATGCAATTATTTTGAAATTTTAAACTCTAACTCTACCCACGTCCTTGCATTGGACCTAAAGCTTGGGCTCTAATACCATAACTTGTCATGCACCGAAGCCGCCGTCCAGAGCATGACAAGGAGTGTTTCCACCTTTCACTAATTCAAATTCAAACTCAAGACACAACGGTTAGAAATAATTCTAACTCTAGGATTTTCCAAAAATTTCGGCATGACTTTTGCTAAAAATTGGTCCATGTGACATATACAAACAGGTAATATGGGCCAAGCCCGAATCATATAAACGAAATAGAACTAAAATGAATAAAAGTAGGACTATATGCCCCAACAAGGAGTTCACAACACTCCGACAACAATGATAACATATAAACGGGCACAATGGTCCGACAAATAGGCAAAACTCTATGGATATGACAAGAATGGAAGAGTATATGTAATCTAAAACTCTCCAGAATCTCATATACACACAATCCTAATTATTTTTTCCTTTCTAAGCCCTCGTGAGCATGCAAGAGGTCTAAAGCCTCAATCCTCGAGGAGTATCTCCTCCTCCTCACCTACAAAACAACAATAATAAGAGGGGTGAGTATATATGGCTCAGTGAGTGAAATAAATGGATCCATAAAATATTTATACCACCCAAAAATAAAATCATCGGAAAACACGATCAAAAGTATATCATTCATAGCTTCATATAATAAAATACTTGCAATCAATGCAGGAGTTAAAACATACTATGTATGAGCTGATCTAAGTGTCATGACACCTCGCCATCCGCGATCACATATCCATCCCGCCACGGCTGATGACCACCTCGACCCCGCGAGCCGTCGCTCGCCCCCACGAGGGCATCACACCGTCACCACGATTAGTTCACTCGATCACGCAGGCCGTCACCCGCCACGAGTATGAACTATCGTCATCAACGCATAGGCAGATCACCTCGACCCCGCGAGCTATTGCTCGCCCCCACGAGGGACAGCTACCGACATATCATCATCATCAACACCTCACTCCATGTGAGCTACCATGCATGTATAATGCACATGCATGAGATATACATATATATCAGGGTAGTATTTAAAAATAATACTAGGAATTAACACTTGAATCAAACTTTCAGGGTTTATACACCACACAAGCATCAAAGCTTTTAAATCTCGGCATACGAGAAATCATACTTAAATCTTGAAATCGCCAAACACAAGAAATCCATACGGAATCCAATCGGAAAATCGAAGTCAATATATCATGACAATAGCCCAAAAGATCATCACATCATCAACATAATCAATCAAGTGAGCTAAAGAAATGAATATAATGAACCACAACAATGTGGTATTGCTCTAGGTTTATGAAAAGTCCCACTCACCTATGCTACGCCTGCGTCCGAGCAACCAGTAAATCGAGAACCTAATTCAATTATTCGATTAGATTCCATAGTTCATTTATATATATATGATCATGCATTTAATTTATACATTTCCAATTTGGTCTCGACATCAAACTAATCATGGTGGGTTTTCAAGCAATGATCCAAGTATTATATTCATCTGGATTCGATTAGTCGACTTATACCTCATGGTTGTAATTATGCTCAAGTAAAATTATCATTCTTCTAAATCACATATGAGTCAATGCAATATATATACATATAGGATCCTTTCCAACTTCCGGACAGCAGCTATATACTCTATAGTTATATTTAATCACTTACTTGTGCATACTTCTGTAACTCCTTATATGTATATGATATTGTCTTTATTTGGTAGTTATCCAAAAATCAGCGTTGTTATTTCATGTTACTCATTCTAAATCAGATCAATGCATATTATCATTCACCAAAATTCAGATTTCCTATTTACAGTTAATCAAGCCTTAATCCCCTAATAATTATATTCCATCAATTTCATCATTGAGATAAACACAATTCTATACATATTCAACACTTAACAATTGAGGAGTCACATTCATCTTATATATCCATAACATGTAATATCCTTAACATCAATGTTAAATAATTCTCAACAAAAGTTAGTTACACTTCTTACTCATACTTCTTATCAAAATAAGTATTATACTCTCCGCGTCAGCTCATGTGCACTTAGTATCAATACTAATCATGCTCAGCTAGCATTTATCACAATTGTATGAACATATATATGTTAACAACCATGTAAATCAGATTATGTTTGTTAACCTTGCTGGATCTATTCTATTATTCTAAATCAGATTAATAAACCAGCATAAGATTCTGCGCTACATTTCTCTCAATTAATTTTAACTCATTCTCGTGACCAAATATCAGTTAAACTAATTAATTTCTTCGCAGAGATTAGCATCACTAAAATCATTAACCATCAGGTAATCGATACATTAATCCTAATATCAAACAACTAATCTAGTGACATATGAATAATTCACATTTCATTACAAGAAGTGTCATTTGGTCGGCAGCTCACCTAAGAGTCAAGATGGCCCTATATCAGTTTCGATGATCCTCACTATGACTATGGCAGCCCCGGCGTCAAGATGTTTTGTGCTGCCACAAACAGCCTCAAATCACCTGAAATCATACATTATGAGTTTCTCTTCAGTTTATGTTACTCTCTGTTGATAATCAGTTGCTCACCATAGCTGTCCTCTCCGGCGTTGTTCAATGAATCCGAGGACAACGTAGCAGGGCAGCAACACAACTCTAAGTAATTAGCTCAGCATCTTGGCAACTCATATTCAAGCGATAGAAGAAAAATTTGAAAGGACAGCAACATTGTTCCAGCAAAAGGAAATGCACAAACCCTCAATATGACATCCTTGAAATTATTTGTACTCACCGAAAACAAATCAAATGCATTAAACACCTCTCTCTTTGACGAACTACGAACTCCATAAATCAGCAATGACAAAATAGCTAAACAACATCAGGACACTAATCAAACACTCATATAGTCATTACAACCTCAAGATTGAACCCGAGGGGCTTACCAACAGAAGAATGAAAGCTCGGTGAAGGCGAATCGCAGCATTTCCCCTCAACTTCCACTAGCGCACAGCTCGCATCAGAGCTACGATCGCGGCACATACTCCTCCAAGCCGCCATGGACAACCTCATCTCGTCATCTCCCAACCGACAATGGCCTCCGATGATCGAACGGTGGCCGAATGGAAGGAGAAGGAGTTGGGGGTTTATACTAATAAGAGGACACGTGTTAATCATTTAACGGACGATCTGTTAGTTTAAAAATTTTATAACTTTTGCCCTTGACTCACTCTCATGGGTTGGGCTCATTACATAGGGATATAGGGATATGGTTGTAGTCGCACGTCTGACACCTAGTATTTTTTTTAAAAAAAAAGTGTGTAAAAAATATGGATGAACCGTGATTTTTTTTAGTTCAAAATTGTTAACGATTTTACGTGTCTAGCTCTCGCACAAATGCTCAAGTGTAAAATTATTTTCAATCTCGTTCGTTTAACATTGAAGATTATTCCGTTTCACGATGCAACGCCCCAAAGGCTAAGTCGTTTCACCTTTGTCCAATAAAAAATATTCATCTATCTGTCTATCTACATTTATGCATATTTTACTTGGTTATCTTTTTAATTATTTGTAAACTTTTAAAATTCAGATGACAATCATTGGACTTCCTAGTCATAATTATATCTATTATGAATAATATTTCTAATATTTATTCATAATTATATCTATTATGAATAATTTTTCTAATATTTATATAACAAAAGAAATATTATATTTGCTACTAACACAATGCTTGTTCACTCTGATGTATTGTAGTGACTCGGTTGGTTGGAGCAGCCAAACGACATTTAGAACTCCACCTTCTTCTGGAACCAATGAATTATCATTCCTTGCATATGGAGATATGGGAAAAGCTCCATTGGATCAATCTGTTGAACACTACATTCAGGTAGTCCATGATCTAAATTATCATAACTTCTTTGCCTAAGACGATTACCTCGTTGTTTTAAAATTTTATCACATGAGATTGTTTCTTCATCATAACAATTCATGTCTTTATGTTAGTAGCTAATACAATTAAATGATTCGTCTTGGTAAATATTAAACATCCGAGTAAAAAGATACAATGATTGTTTGACATTACTTTTGGAATAATGTTCTTAGTACATAATCAAGATTAACATTATGTATTTATACCACTTTTATGCAATATAATTAAGGCATACTTTCTTACAAAAAAGATATAATAAAAATTGCACAAATACGTACCTTTTATCTTTAATTATACATTTGTATATTTTCTTATATTACAAATATAATGCTATATCTTATTATGCGGAAATTACCTATTGCCCTTTGGTTTGAGATATTTACTTTCTAAGTCTGAAGTCTGAACTCCTTTTAGTATATGGTATTTTCTTGTTGCTTATGATTATTTTACTATTGACATACTTGAAAGTCAGGATATTTATTAAATGTTAAACTTTAACTCATACAAAAGTGATGATATTGTATTAATCTTTCAAATTAAGACCGTCTTTGTTTAGAGAGAAATATTTTCTAGAAAATCCTTAAGTCTCTTCCTAGTACTTTTGCCCTTGGACAAGGGCACTTTCTTTCTCTATGGTCTCAATCTAGGATTGAAATAAAAGGATTAAAAAACCCAATAGGAATTTTATTCAAACTCTTATAATTGCTTGAAGATTTCATCTGGATTCTTAGTCAAACTATAACAGTTCCCCTACAACTTAGGATGCCACTAAAGAACAAATAAAACTATCACATTCTCACTCAAACACAACAAGATCATTGAGGGTGTTTTTTTTCTCGTGCATCATCGATTCCTATGGAGCTAATTTCTTCGAGTTATCCTTCGTGAGCGACACTCATTTTTTTTATTGCTTCATAAGCTTTTACATCTTAATCTGCACGGTTCACCCTAAATTTTGTCATAGAGAGTAGAACAATTTTACTTAGATGTGGAGAAAACTACAAATAACTCAAACTCTCTTGAGCCCGTTGGAGGGTCATCTTGGATCTCCTATACCCTTGTTTGGGCTAGTTGAGCAGTCAAACAGTGGAAGTCAGATGAGATGGAGTTACAAACTAATGGTGATAAGGTACAAACAAGGGTAACGACGGGATAAAACTCTTATTTATAAACATTTATGTCAAGTAGAAAACCCCAAAACTCGTATAAAATAAGACAATCAGCCGAAACAAATATGAAACTAAATAAAGCTACAATCTCACCCTAAATCTAAGAAAAAAAAAATCTCCAATAGAAAATACATTCAAACTATAATGCATCCAAATATTCCTAGAATATTTTCTCAATGTCAGTCACGTATTATACAATGATGTAAATATATATATACATATATATATATATATATATATTTATATACATATATATATGTACAGCTTCATAGGGTATGCATCACTATGTTGCACTCCCCAGTTGTCCACATTCCTTTGTTAGATATACATAATCATTTATTTACTATATATTGTTATTTGACACACAATAAGTATGGATTTCTACTCACAACTTAATTAAGATGTTTTCTAATGGAACTTGATTTTGCAACTTTAAGAAGCATAAGAAGGCTCCTTGTACTTAATATGAGATGCCATAAGATAGTTGGTTCATCTAGATTGTAGGTTGAACATGTCAAGATGAGGTTACAAGATTGAATAGCAGAAGCTCCATTTCTAGGAGAGGATTGACCTTGAATGCTCAATGCTCATGAAATTTTTAAGATAATTTGTCATGATGATCACAAAATATTATTCTAATCTTAGATGGATCCTCTGTTTAATAGTCATTCATTCAAAAATATCCTAGATGACCACTAATTTGAGTGTTGGTTAAAGCACATTCAGTCCAACACTATGCTTCTCCAACATAACCTCAGTTGTCTTATTCTTAGTTGAGGTACACCTAGTTCATAGCCTACTCTTTGAAGTGCACATATACATGTACTAATAATTTGAGTGCCTTAAGAACAAATTGCATTCCATATGAGTTTCTTTAACATACTTGATAAGTCTTATTGGTAACGTTTTAGCAGTGCTTGTTATATTACTTATTTTACAAGCTAGTGGTGATTATTATATAATATTTTTCTTGGAGAAAACTTCTTATATTTGTTATTTATTGTCATGAAATTACAAACTAATTATTTATTGTTTGCAATGCAAATCTAGCCTGGATCTCTCTCTACACTTGCAGCGATGATAAGAGATATAGAGTCGAGTCATATTGATTCAATCTTTCATGTTGGGGATATAAGTTATGCCACGGGTTTTTTGGTGGAATGGGATTATTTTCTTAATCTTATCAATCCATTAGCTTCTCGTGTTCCATATATGACAGTGATTGGTAACCACGAAAGGTATGTTTACTGTAATAAATTCTCAATTTGCAATATTAATGTTATATATTACAATTTATGTCAAAAACTATTGAAATTGAATGAGAATGAATCAACACATATATAATATAAAACATGAGCAATAATTATTAACACAAATTTGTATGGTAAAAGCCTCTCAATCAACGTGAACAAAAAGAAAGATTCACAGACAAATGAGGTTGTCTAATGTTCTTTTACTATAAGTAAACACATAAAATACATCATAGAAAACCGTAAGGGCATAAACCTTTTACTTCCTCTACAATTATCTTTTTCTTTTTGATTTTGATTGTTCAAATTATAGTTAATTTGTCACAATAAAGTCCTAAACCATATATGTACATGAACCAACATCATATGTTGCAATAAATATTATTAAACGATGTTGCAAGTCAAATAAATGATTGGATTTGGTTGGATGGTCACCATTCATACCCATTTGTCAATTCAACCAATAATCATCCAGTGTCTAAAATGTGGACCCAACAACCTAGTAGAAACAGGAAAGTCACCTCTTTTGCCTAATATGTATATACAATATGTGTTTGCACATATATTAAACGTTATTTTTTTTACATGTTACATAAAATTATAGTTTTTATCTTGATATTTGTAGGGATTATGCATGTTCAGGATCGATATATGAAACCCCTGATTCTGGTGGCGAATGTGGGGTCCCCTACGAGACGTACTTTCCAATGCCTTCAATTGCCAAAGACAGACCATGGTACTCAATTGAGCAAGCAAGTGTCCACTTCACAATTATATCAACAGAACATAGCTGGACAAAAGGATCAAGACAGGTTATCATTTTCTCCTTTAATCATAAAATCATAATTATATAATTACACTTCAATTATTATACAACCTATTAACATGTTATCCTCTATTGTATATGTAGCATGAATGGATTAAAAAAGACTTGGCATCAGTTGATAGGAAAAAAACCCCTTGGGTAATTTTTATGGGGTAAGATGATCTCTAGTTGTTCAAGTTTTTTCTTGTAAGCACATGTTCAAGGAATTTATAAAAATTAATAGTTAATTAGTAACCCGATTTGAATTTGTTTTGTGTTTCATAAAGATTTAAACTATAAAATCTCAAATTAGTGTCGATAGAATTTTGAGAATTATGATTTTCCAAATGACTTTATCTTATTTACATTGCAGACATCGACCCATGTATTCATCTTTTATCGTTGGTGTAATCCCAAATGTTGATTCTGAATTTGTTAAGTCCGTTGAGCCACTACTATTGAAATTTAAGGTAAAGTGTTTGCAAAAATATCCTAGGTGGTTTAGAAATGACTAAACTTAACAATTTTTATATTTGGACATTTTTTATTTATTGAAATAATTTGTAATAGATGTTTTATATAACTAAAATATCATACTTAATTTCCATATTTCAGAAAAAATGTTTATATGTTTTCAATCATAGCATATACAAATATTTATATTTTACCTCATAATTTGAATAAGTTGGCCTCAATATTCTATCATTGACCATGTCCTTATTCCATTTAGACAACTTGTTTAGTTTCATTTAGACAATTTGTTTATGTGGGAATCAATCTTTTACATGAGGAATCAACTTATTTTATGTAGATTAAACACATAAATAACCATCTTATTTGTGGTTCAAATTTGAGTAAGGGTAGCATAAGAACATTAGGACAAGACTCAAATGTTTGATTAATTCAAATGAGGAAAATTACTAGGAAGATCACAAAGTCCAAATAAATTTACATGTGTTAAGTTTATATTACTTTTGATTAGTCAAAAATTGTAATTTAATGACTATTAAATATGGTCATGAGGAAATGCATAGTCCCATCAATGGTATATAGTCAAAAAACTTTGGATTTACTTTTTTTGGGTCCAACACATTATTTTAAAGAAATCTGTAAAAGATAATTTTATCATATGTTTAAATAACTCAAGACACCAAATAGGGGTAATTATTTTGTTTTTTGATTAAACTCTATTAGCAATTACTCTCAGATTGATCTAATTCAAAACATGTGACGTAAAGATTTAAAAATCTCACATTATTAATGATTTTAGCATTTAGTCATGTGGCCTCTAATTCTAGAGTTCGACCATAAGTCGTGCTAGCTATTTTTTTAACATCATGCTTGCAAGAAGAGGGTATAGTTTGCATTAAGTTTGGTAATTGAGATCTTTTGATCAATATGCATTTATTTCATTATTTTTTATTTAATCAGGTGGATTTGGTTTTCGTTGGTCATGTACATAATTACGAAAGGACTTGTGCCGTGTATCAACATAAATGTAGAGGATTCCCATTTAAAGATAAAAATGGGATAGACACTTACAACAACAACAATTACACGGCACCAGTTCATGCAGTTATAGGAGCTGCTGGATTTAGTCTGGAACAATTTCCAAGCAAGGTAAGCATCACCAAATTACAAATTACTAGTATCTAATTATCGAGTGAGAAATATTCATTCCTTGTTTGGAATTGGCATATATAGGTTGAGAATTGGAGCTTGGCAAGGATCGTGGAGTTCGGTTATGTAAGAGTACATTCAACCAAGGAAGATTTATCAATTCAAGTAAACTACACAACTTATATGAACATTTGGTTGATATAACTAAATCTTCCCAAATGTGATATGCACTTTAATTTTATCTCTATCTATCTATCTATCTATCTATCTATCTATCTATCTATCTATCTATCTATCTATCTATCTATCTATCTATCTATCTATCTATCTATCTATCTATCTATGTCACTAATACTTGTTTGTTTCATTGCTTTCTAGTTTGTGAATTCGAGCACAGGAAACATTCGAGATCAATTTCATTTTCTGAAAGGAGATTCGGCAAACTCTTATTCAAGTTTGATAATGTAGCTTGAAAATTGTAATTTGGGGTCTTTTCAATGTAATAATAGAATCTGACAAAGGTGTAGGAAATGTTACATTTTTATAGTTTACATTAGGGATGCAACAAAGACTCTTCACATGTATAGAATATTTTTTTATTTAAGATCTCAAATTCATGTACCCAATAAGGTAAGAAAAATTGGTCAACCATGAAATGTATATCCCAAAGTTGATTGTATTTTGAAGATAACGTAGTGCACCTTGACATCCAGCCAATTGATGTCCAAAGGTTTAAGCAAATGTTGGCTTACAACACCTACATCATATGAAATATCAAACCTGGTGAAGATAAAATATTTTAAGAATTCGTACAACTTCTTATATAGCGTGGAATCTATAAGCACTTAAGTAAATGATGCAACCACTTTATTTCACAAAGCAGTAGGTTAAGATAAGGGCTTAGCATTTTTTGTCTGAGTATGATGTAGAAAATTAGTTAATTATTTGCACTAAGATAGTAGGAGGCTATCTCGAAATACAATCACTTTAATTATGAGGAAAAATCACAGAGGCCATTTGAAATTCCAAGAGAGTCTAGTAGAGCATTGTTATGCGAAAATTCATTACAAGCAAAAGTATGCTAGCAAGTGCACTAATAGTTCAAGTAATATAATGTAATGAGTACAAAATTATTGATTTCACGAGGAACAAACTAACTAGCTATCTAAACTCATATATTAATAAGAGACTGCATAATTTGGATTAAGTTCGGTTTCATAAAATTAAAATAAAATAAAAGATAAATTATGATAGATAATGATTAGGAACAAATATGATGCTAACATATGCACTAATCAATAAGACAATAAAGCATATGATCAAATTGTCAGATGAATTAAGAACGCCTATAGTATGATCCCTCTTAACGGATAAATCAACTACCCTAAAGTTTTGCTAGCCAACCAATACAGGAAGGAGGAAAGTGAAAAAGGACTTAGCGTAGTGCTTTCATTCAAGTAGAGGGTAGGGCCAATCTAGTAAAGTAGACAACGTTGGATCGATCATTATATGATATTTTGAATCCTCAATTATAACGGAATCAAAATGATCTATGGATTGATCAGAGGATCCTTTCAATTGGCTATAGTTCTTTTGGGTGCCCTGACTTATAATAAAGGGCTTTCTTTTGCATTTGAGTGTGTAAATTACTAAAGATCATTTTAGTGTCCAATGGAAACTCTAAAACTGTAGTCACACACTTATCGATCGTGTCTCCAAGGGACAATTGAACTCTGCGACTCATGAATGCTGGCGGGTCGGACGAGCCAATGTATTCAAACTTGTTCGATCCATATTTTGAGAAAGAATCACAATGTTGCCTTACCTTCACCATTATATGAACTCCAAGTTCTTATGGTTGGATTCAGATGATTTGTTTCAGTTCACATCAACAAGATACATGATCTTTGAAGGAAGAATGCACAACTTAGAGCACTCCTTAATGACTCTACTCTCAAACTACTCAAACTTAGGATGCAAAAAGTTGTGCCCCTAAACTATTGAATCAACCTTAACGAGATAATCCAAAAGACCAAAGATCTATGAATCCTTAATAGATCTAGAAAATAGGACATGAAATTGCATAGGATAATTTTTAAACTACACAATTAATAATAAACTAATTCTATTAAAAATATTCAACAATTATGTTCATGAGAAAAAAAGAACTCACATAAGAAATCAATAGATGGTTAATAAGTTAGTCTTAACAATTAAACTATTACAAACTAGTAACAAAAACTAATATAGAATTTGTTCAGCTATGATAAAAATTACAGAAAATCATCCCAACACAAAATTTAACAAAATGGTACTCTTCTAGATGTCAAGGAAACTCTACATGATCCTTAATATGAATATATCACGTAGAAATATCCTCAACAATCCTTCCAAGTGCTCTTGTGTTCTTGCCTTCAATACTCTAGTTGATGACTCATACATCTCAATTTTGACTCTCAACCTATGTATTTATAGACTCCAAAGGGCCTTTAAGTTTTCTTTCTATAGAGTTTGAGAAGATTTGGAAACCTTTCCAAGTCAAAACCAAGAAATCCCTTTTCAAAATCATGATTAACCTTGTGGCTGAGATTTAATCATAAAAAACACTTATCTTCACACATATATCTTGACTTGATCCCCAAGGCATCTGACTAAGTTGTGAGTTCTTCTAACATTGAAAATTCTTTAAAAAATAATCAAAAATTAATTTTGATTCGTCTGTCACGAGCCATGACAATGTTTAATGGATGCAAGACTTTAATTTAAATAAGAGAAGTTGATATCACGACCCGTGATAGAATATCATGGCCCATGAGTCTTGATGAATTCCAAATTAGCAGCTACTAGTTACCATGCTTGCAGCCTATAACCAGATGTGATGGACCGTGAGAGTTAGATCTTCAATATTTCCTTATCTACGAATGTCGTGACGCTCTATTATGCCTTATGAGATGTATCAATAACAACACATGATAAGATATCACAACCCATTACTTTCTTAAAGTTGTTGACTACATCTCACTGACTAGCTTGTTACTTCATCATCGCAGCCGTGATTTGTGATTTTCACGAACCAGAAATGTTCTCATGACTTGTTATGTAATGATCAAGACTGTCGACTCCACTTCCGAGGTCGTGACATATAGTTGCAGCTCATATGGACGTCGTCAATCATCAAAGTGATTATTACTACCATGACAGGTATAACGATCCGTTAAATCAAGCAATATGGCCTTTGAATGTGATAGAGACTCCTTTCTATCATGTAATCTCATCTAGCTATTCCTCAGCTGCCTCCAAGTGGTTTTATGCGAATAAAACTAAAACTTTTGTAGATTCATGACTCAAAAAAATAAAAACAAATAACCAATGAAATGAATGCATGATAGGACAAAATTAACCGAAATAATATTAAATATGAACCTAAAATATGTTTGATTACACATGCATCAAAATTTTCCGAGCTTATTGCTTGTCCTAAAAAAAATTCAAGGTAAGGCTCATAATATACAATTTCAATCATAGCTTCCACCCTACAAGATAACTACTTTTTTAGCATCGCTCTTTTATATGCATATTGGCAAAGTATCTCTCCACTTTCAAGTAACCTAACCTCGTAGAATGTAGACATATTTAAATTTATTCAAGATCAACCCAAGCAAGATGGTTATGCAGTTTATCAAATAGTAGCATCAATATTGAAAACACAAATGTAAGCTTAGTATATTTATTTTATTTTGCAACAAAAAAGTAGACAAAATTTTGCATCTTTATTAAGTTCTAATCTTCAAGCAGGCTTTCACAAGAAAGTTTGTATAGCGGCTCTCAATTGATGACTCCCAAACCATATGGTCTTAGGGTAATAGGTGTTAAGGCACTCCTTGAGCTTACTTGCCAAGAATGAATGTTTGAAACTCGATAGTGATTTGGCTACTAATGTGCTTATCCAATTTGCGTAAGGTGGTTCATGTAACGGGCTTTCAAATGGAAGATCCAACCGAGTTGGTCTTATGCTGCCAGAAAAGAACCCCTACAATCTAATTGCTCAAAGGCACCAAGGTTTCAAATAACACAGTTTGTAGCCTATTCAATTACTTTATTTGTAATCATGTTTTTATATTTTCCGCTCATTTTTCTCATATTTCTTTCAGATATAAGCTAAATAAACACTTATGTGTTCAATAAAGAGGAATACTATCAAGACTAAAAAAAGAATGCAAAGGGGTACGGACATGAATTGCAATTCATGTAACACTTGACAAAATCAAGAAATCAATGTAAAAAATTAAAGGTCCAACACGGACCGTGTCCTAAATGGACACGAGCCATGTTGTATGTAACTCTTGAAATAGGTAACAAAGGTCCAACACAGACTGTGTCCAAAGTGGACACTAGTCGTGTTGCTTTCAAACAACCGCCAAGCTTGGACACTGATCGTGTTGCTTTCAAACAACTGCCAAGCCCCAAGATGGGAAGTGTTGTGATTAATCTAGTTTTCAATCCAGCTGAAAATAAAAGTTAATGAGGAACACTTTGAGATAGATAATTAATAATCTGATTCCAGGATAGAATTAGATAATATGGATTAAGTTGAGGTGGACTTAGATTATACCCTGGTAAATCCTTATAAATAGAGGATCTAGGGCTTGTTTGGTTTGAGGGTAGAGGAGGGGAAAGGAAAATTTTATTTTCCCCTGTTTGGATTGGGTCTTAAAGGAGGGGAATTGATGGGAAGGGAATGGAGGTTTACCCTCCATTCCCCTTCATTCTTTTAAATTTTTTTCAACCCCAATTTGGGGTGTAGAGGAGGGGAAAGAAATTTAAAGAGCTCATTTCTTTTTAATTATGAAAATACCATTATTTTCCCTCTCTTTCCCCTTCCTTCCCTTTACTAGCATGTATCCAAACAGGGTTAACATTTTTCCCCTCATTACCTTGCCTTTCCTCTCCTCCCTTTTCCTTCCCACTCTTTCCCCTCCTCTACCCTCAAACCAAACAAGCCATTAGAGGAGAGGCACTCTCATTATGTTCTCTCCCCACGCCCAAACCAACAAGTCTCTCACTCTCACCTAGAGGATTAGAAGAGGAGGAAGATCACGAATGAGGATTGAGGAATGAAAAACGAGGAAGAATAGTTAACGACAATTGAGGTATAAAATTAAAGGATCAACATTAGAGTTCTGCATATACTATATATATTCGATTTATTATGGGAATATGATTTCCTCCTTGGGATCCCAACGACTACACCATATTATTGATAATATCAAATTCGGATTGATTCCATGACGAAAACCACAAAGAAAATACATACCATATCTAGCCGACACGACCCAGGTTCACAGTAGAGACCGACCATGTGTCGCCGGATGTGGGTCATGTGTCGCCGGACAATCTAATTCTATCCTAACACAGACCGCATTGCCATTTGACGCGAGTCTTGTCCCTCAACACCTCAAACACCAATCGGAAGATGTTGCACCTTGATGTGGGCCATGTTCCATTAATTGAAGACGACATCTTTAACAAACCCTAGCATGGACTGTGCATCCTTCAACACAACCTTATCAACTGATAAAAAGAATATACTAGATTGTTTGCCCGGGAAACAAATTTATAAGTATAAAAATGGGTTGTGTCAACTTGACATGGACCACATTCCATGATCGATTTCGAGATGTAGATCAGGTTGAACCGATCATGTCAGAAGTGTTTGACGCAGGCCATGTTGCCCCAAAACAGGGGACACGTCACCTGATACGAATTAATGCAGAGTCAGACGCGAATCAATTTGAGGAGAAACGACAAAGGGATTGAACATGCGATACAGACCATGTCGATACCAACACGGACTGTGTCTCCCTAATGTTCACGGTGTGGACACATTGAGACCCTGACGCGGACCGTGTCAATGTACTGTGTGGGTCGTGTTCTGCCCACTTAATGACATTGTAATGATTGATCTTATCAAGATGATTATTTAACCTTATTATGTGTTTTCTTGAGTCAATATACTGTTCTAGGATTCCTGAAAGACATTGAAGAAGTGAGGGGACTGCTCAACTAATAATAATGTTAAAATTTATTAATGATTCTGATTGGATTTGCGCATGAAGTGATGGGCCCTACCGACTATGGGATTTATCCCGATTGGGAAATTTATCTCAACTGCAGGTTTTATTTATGACTACATATCCTGACTGCGGGCTTACCCCGACTATGGAACTTGTCCCGACTGATTACTTCGTGGCCTAGCTAGACGTGCTTGCTGCTAGAAAACACGTATCTTCAATGCGCTATTAAAGGCTCACTACTGATTGTAATTATTGACAACTTAGGACAAGACAAATGGAAAAATGTGGTCCTAAGTACTGACCGAACTTGAACATACTGAATCTATAAGTATTGCACATCCTGATGTGACTGATGTTCTTGCCACTGATGGACTTATGCCATTGAAAGAATGCATTGAGCATAGTTACTGAATACTGAAGCTAATGCACATCTTGATGGTGTGACTAATGGGTCCATGGCCATGAAGTGAAAGATACAAAGTAAGTAAGCCCATGGTGCTTTTGCCATGGCTGGACTATTGTTACTAATAAAAATGAAAGTTATATTGTAAGAGAAAAGAGA
Organism: Pontederia paniculata; assembly: GCA_001647135.1. Lineage (NCBI taxonomy): Eukaryota > Viridiplantae > Streptophyta > Magnoliopsida > Commelinales > Pontederiaceae > Pontederia > Pontederia paniculata. The sequence continues at coordinate 11,687 of LTAE01001959.1, read as the reverse complement.
AAGTAAAAGCTACATATTATTTACTGATATATATATATATATATATATATATATATATATATAT
>LTAE01001959.1:0-11561 GCA_001647135.1 Pontederia paniculata | reverse complement strand
ATATATATATATATATATATATATATATATATATATATGATATTCCATAATATTTTCTTTATATGTGATTTACTTTATTAATTATTATCATTACATATTGAGCTTCATTGTTCATGGGAGTATTATCTTCCTTACTTTTGATCCTACAGACGATGAACACAACAAATTGGTGATGGCATCGGTAATACAGATATTCGTGATATGGTGGCTCCGTCATGTCTTGAGCATCCACTATTTAGATACCATTTTATATCATTTTTCTTCCTCCTTGTGGTACCCTACAAAAGATTTTTAGAAGTTCGCTTCTTTAATACCCAAATCATTTTGGGTCCATTTAGAGGTGAGTTAGTTATTTTAGAAACTTAAATCTTCTTCATCCCTACATTTCAATCTTTTTTAATATTACATCCATAAGCATAATGACTATCATATCCACAATGAAAGCATGTAATATGTGAGTAAATGCATGAGAATTTGATTCCCTTACAAAAATTCTTCCTTTAAATCAAATGGGCGATAACCAAGTTCATTTTTTGTTAGTAGGTTTTCTTTGACTAGAAGCATTGCATTTAACATATTTTCATCATTTGAGAATCTATTTAGCTGATCTTTCAAACTTGAAACTTCCATCTCTAAAGTGGCAATCTCAACTTTTTATTTTTCAAAGAATTTTTCAAAGAATTTCAGCCTTCAAACCTTCAACCAAAACATCAAAACCTGAATTTTCATTTTCTGATATTACAATTTTCACATTTAAAAGTTGAGTTTACTTGTGCATTTTTAATTTACTCATAATCCCCTTTTAGGACTTCATTTTTCTTTTTAAGTGCACCACTTTTTTCAATAAGTTTTCTAAACTCTTCATGCATGTCAAAAGATTCATCATCACTAGAAGAGTTAGAGTTTACCTTATCTTCGTTTGCCATCAAACAAAGATAAGCTTATTCCTAATTTAAAGACTTTGATGATTGACTTCCTTCATCTTCACTTTCATTCCAAGTGATCGTAAGACTTTTTTTCTTCTTCTTGGGGGATTCTCCTTCTTTTAGCTTCTTTCCAAGGATTGGGCATTCGTTCTCTAGTGTCCAATCTTTTTGCACTCAAAGCATGTTACTTGATTCTTGTTCAAGGATGAAGGTCTTGTCCTAAGAAGATCTCTCTTCTTCTTTTGTCTTGTAAATTTGAGATACATTTCAAGCTTTTTTGCATATAAGATGAGCTTCTTCTCGTCAAATTCCTCTCCAACATCACTTTCTTCATTCACCTCATTAGTTTCTAGGAGAAGATTTTTCTTCTTGCTTGTGATTGATTCTTGATCTTCTTTGAGTCCTATCACATACTTTAGGAGAGAATATATGAGATCACCAAACTCAAGTTAGTTTAGATTGTTCTCTTTAATGATCATTTTCTTGGTGTGCCACTTTGAGGAGAGAGACCTAAGAAACTTCTTCACCTATTGAGAGTTAGTTGTTGACTCACCCAAAGAAGCTAAGTCATTCATAATATCATTAAATCTCACAATTATTTTATTTATAAATAAATCATTTTCATTTTAAAGGAATCAGATTAGTGATTCAAGATATTCAATCTAAACTCTTTAACCTTATCTATTCCTTCATGAGTTACAATCAATTTTCTTCAAATTTTATGAGAGGTTTGATAAGTAGATGCTTTATTAAATTCAATATCATCAAGAGCATAATACAATAAGTTTTTTCATTCCAATCTAATTTAACCAAAAGTCTTTCACCTTTCATGTATTGTAGAGGATTTGTAGAACGTGTAGTAAAATCATTTTCAATAATATCTAAAATATCAATATCAATTGAACACACATAAGTGGGTATTATAATTTCCCAATATGCAAAATTTGATGCGTTAAAAGTTGGTGGGCGAGTGGTCGATTGATCGTCGCCAAGAGAAAAAATATTTAATGCAATTATTCTAAAGATGATTAAATCTTAATAATAAAGCAACCATGCTCTGATATCAAATGACATTGATCAACTGATTCGTTGTAGATAAGTGTAACTTCAGTTTTATGGTAAAGAAGTTGGAGAGAACTCATCAATCGTTATATTGAAGACAAGAAGCTATAAAAGCTCAATCAAATGTATATAACTTTTATCACTTAGTTTTGCTATCATCAAAATATATGGGTGTAACATTTGAACCAACATTCGAGACATCATTGGTTATATTATAAATCTTCTATTTTTTATTTCCTCAACTGAACCAAATCCAATATCCATGTCATCTCCTATTAACATCGAGACTTAATTGTTCGTTCTGTGTTCCTCGTAGGATCTATAACTTTGTACTCATTACATTATATTACTTGAACGATTAGTTCACTTACTAACATATATTTTGCCTACAAAAAAATTTTGCATCATGATGGAATTTTCTTGAGTCTACCTTGAGGCTTGCTTGAGGACAAGAAGATATTAAAGCTTGGGGGAATATGATGCACGTAAATTTTAACATATTATTCATAGCATAGTTAGCTTATTTTTTTATTAGAATTTACATATCATGCAACATTTTATTAGATTATTTTGCATTTATTTATTTTAACTTAAAAAACTATCCAATCTTTTGATTTTTATTATTTATGAAGCACGGGGATGAAGAAACTAAGGCAACAAAAAAAAATGAACTCAACTCAGAGTTAAAATGAAACTAGAATGTCAAGTTTAGGATGTTGATGTGTGCGACCAGTCTCGATCACGGTTGTGAGGGAACTTTTCACGATCATGAAACACCAAAAACATTTTTTTTTGCTCATATCATGGACGTGAAATCCTTGTCACAAGCTATGAAATGAAAATAACTTCTCTGATTGCTTGGTCATGGCCATGAAATTGATTTCATGGGCCGTGACAGTCATTTTCATGGCCGTGAAAACTAAAATTTTAGAAATTAAAGTCTAATCATTTTCTTAACGAAAATTTTATCAAATTGTGAAGCCCACCTCAAGATAAAATGGTTTTTTTATTGATTTTTAACAATAAAAAGGGAGTTCGAGATAAAATTAAATCCTCAAAAATTAAAATAACTGTAAACCCTACAACTAGGACCCTTAAGTTATTGTGAACAAGGTTGTCAAGATCGAGATCTTAAGTAAGATTGTAAGGGGGTCATAAGATCGAAAATCGCAAGATCAGATCGAGGATCGTAAGATCCTACGAATTAATAAAATAATATATTTTAATATAAAAAATATATTTTTAACTATTTTTTGCACTCAAATTTTGAATTAAACTTAAGTAGATCATAATTTGATCAATTTGTAAGAAAAATCTGTTAAATTCTATTTATATTAATTATTATTATCAAAATTGTAAAAACTACTATTTTTAAATGATTAAAATATTTATTTGAGATCGTATAGGATCTGATAAGATCGTAAAATCGTACGCCATAAATTAAGATCCTATTAAGATCTTACCCATAAGATCCTCATATTAAGATCGAGATCAGTGAGAGCCCTCAAGATCGTAAAATCGTAAGATCTTAAGATCTAAATCGAGATCTTGACAACCATGATTGTGAAGATCCATCTCTTGTGTGCTGGTGTTGAATGTTAGGAATTTCTGCTAAGATCAAGAAGAAGGGATAAAAGTGCGGTGCATTTGGGAGTAGGTGGTGTTGCTGACATTTTTTAGTTTGATTCTTACTCTTTTTTCTTTTTGTTTTGGATGAACTATTTTCCCTTATTTCTCATTGTGTATTATTTCTATTATGGAGAAGTTTTGTATTAGTGAATTTGTTGAAACCTATGTTAGATTGAATTTTTTTATGAATTGTTTCTTTTAGAACGTGAATGTTTTCCCTAATATTTTTTTCTTTTGTTGATGATTATGAAACTAATTATTGACAATTTAGTGTAATTAGTTCTCATCTATCTAAGTATATGAGGAAATTCATCCTTAATTCAGACAAAGCACTTCAAGTCATAATATGGATTACTCGTTTGAGAGTTTGGATTATGTGGTGTGTGAAGCTATACTTGATTAAGTGACTAGGAGTTTTGAGTGTTGTAATGTTAATGAATCTTAGGTTCAAATTGAATTAGGGTGGATTCGTTTGAACGTCTCGATTAATCTAAAAATAAAATAATTGATTGCACCTGCTTAGGGAATCATAACCTAGGCAATTATTAGTCCATCCTTAGATTTGACTTGTGTTTTTATCTGATTTAATCTGACGTAGTAGTGAAACAACGTTCCCTATCCCCAAATTGACTAATCTTATCCTTTTTATCTTTTATGAATCAATCTTATTTTGTTGATTTTCTATTATTTAAATTTCAGTCACATCAAGCTTTGTCATAACTGAAATTTTCTTCATTAACTTTGAAATAATAAAGGTTAGGTTGGATTAGTTCTTGTGGGTTCAACACTCTACTCATACACTTCATTATTTGAATGACTAATGCACTTTCTAGTGTAATTAGATCGCATCATATATCCCAAAAAAGTTATATCACATATAGTGTTACGTATAAAAGAAGTGATAGGAAAATGATAATCATTTAAATTAATACACATTATTATTTTTGGATAAAACAATAAATCATAATAGATATACTTCTTTCTAACATTTGGATATTCAAAAATTATTTAACTATGTTTCCTTGTTATTTGCGCCAATATTCAAATATGGTCATAAAAAACTAACTATTTTGGAAAAAAAATGATAGGCTTCTTTTTAAAATAATTAGACACAAACAATGTTAAAAGTACAAAATCATATAATTAACTCTTATTTAAAATACAAAATTAAATAACTAGTTAGAATCATCCTTTCAACTCCTAAAAAATAAAATTAATTACATATGATATATTCAATGGCAACATATTATTATACATGCAAATTTATGTTTACATAATCCCTTCTTTTCATACTTTATTTGTTACATTATTATCTTATTTTCTTTTCCAGTTATTATCTTTTGGTCCAATCTTCTTCGTTATATGGACTATGGACTCTTATAAAATATTGAATTCGTTTATTTATTATTTCATAATTGATATTTTATAAACTACTTTCAAATATAAAATTAACTAGTACAATTCCTATGCAATGTGTGTAGCAGTATGGAATAAAAGAAAGTGACTCATATTACTTTTACAAAGTATTATTACTGAAAAATATATACTCTTAAACTTTAATAGTTATTTGGATGATCTTTATTCATATGCTTTTATTAATAAATTTGGTGTTGTTAAAATGTGATACATGATTTATTCTACATGTAGTCCATCGTTCTTTTATTACAATTGTAACACCCAACAATTTAAACCAATTAAAAATAATCAAATAAAGGCCCAACACGGATCGTGTGCAACTTGGATGCGGACCGTGTTGCACTTAGGCAATTGTAAGTCAGGTTAAACAACGAAAATAGATTATGTCCGAAAAGAACAAGGACCGTCTCACCTCTATGTGGAAGACTCCAAACGTATTTGAATTAGGAGTTTAAATATGACTTTTTTTTAAACAAATCTGAAACCCTAGGGCTTCTCTATATAAACCCCAGCCACAAAATATTTCAGCCTTATGTCATTATTTCTTCCCTCAACTGTCACGAGGTCTCCCTTCTCTCTCTCCCTTTCTCTCTCGTGTTTGGAGGATTAGAGGTGAGGAGGATGAGTACTAGCAGCGATCAAGGGAGGAAGCAAAAAATATATCGGGGAGGATGAACAAGGAAGATAGATGTGCAATTAGGAGGATTAATTTTAGGGTTTCTCATATGTGCATGAGAGAATAGAGGATTTACAAGAAGATTAATAATAATTATGGTCTCTACCTAGAAGTCATAATTGTTGTATCAAATCGATCTTTAATAATAAGATGCCTTAATCGACTACGGGATGGAGACAAGAACTACAACCGCCATCAGCATAGCATCCAGAAGACTGAACACGAGTCGTGTCCTAATCGACACGAACTTCATTTGCGGTTATAGAAACATTGCCGAACGTGGGTCGTGCTCCTCCGATAGCATTGGAGATTAGAGAAAATGGGCCGCATCACACTCTGACGCGGGTTGTGTTCCTCATATCAAAGATGACATTGACACCAAACCTTAGACCTCACACGGATCGAGTCATTTCCCAACATAGACCGTAATGGAAACAAAGTGAAAAAACAATCGCATTATCATTCGTGTCTCTTTTGGAAATGGACCATGTGATTCTTGACGCGAATCATGTTCCCCGGGACAAAGATAGTGCATGCAAAACTCTTACCTTAAGAATGGGTCGTGTCATACCCATACGTAAGCCATGCCCTGTTCAATGATAATCATGTACCAACTATGAAAGTAGTAAAACAGACTATGTTGTGTGTCTCAATGTAGGTCATGTTCCCTTTAGAAGGTACCAACTTAGAATATATGATTGCCACATCTTATTGATATGGATATGTTTGATTGTATCGATTGATTGGATTTTGTTTGATGTACGGTGTTAATCTAGTTGTACATAAGAAATAATCTAGCTCAACTTATAATAAGGTTTAAAATAAAATATTAATAATTGTGTTTGAAACTATGCATGAAGAGGACAATCCCCAATGATTGAGGGAGTTATCCCTATTGAGTTCCTTCGGAGATTATTGAGTTCCTTCGAAGGCTATTGAGTTCTTACAGGGACTATTGAATTTATCAGAGATTATTGAGTTTCTTTGGGACTATTAAAGGTCTAGCTAGGCATTTTGGCATCAAGGAACAAACTTGAATCTTCGATGGATTGATAAATGCACACTATTGATTATAATGATTGAACAACTTTGGACAAGATAAATAGAAAAGATGGAAATGATCCTAAGTAAAATATTGACGTGGCTTGAACATATTGAATATTGAGGACAATGGGCATCATGATATTACGGTGCAATTGATATTTTTGTCATTGATGGATCAATGAAAATGAAAGGAAAGATGCAAAATAAAAGACTGAATTGGGCAAGAACATATTGAACATGGGATAATTGGCATTGTGCTACACGATGCAATTGATGTTCTTGCAATTGAAGAAATTAATGATACTGTAAAGAAACAACAAAGAAATGAGAAGGTAAAAAAGTAAAATAAATAAAAGATACTCTATTGATTATGATTTTATTTTTATGCATCATATTACATATGATTTTTCCTATTGTCTATTTCTTTTATATATTGAACTTCATTGCTCATGGAAAACTTGTCTCCACTGCTTTTGATCTTGTAGGTGATGAGAACAATGCATAGATAATGACACTGTGATGCAGATATTTATGATATGGTGCCTTGCACATAATTAATCTAGATTGAGTTATGTCTTCTCTTTTCTAAACTATGTAATAGAGTATTTTATTTGGTTGGACTATGAAATGGAGATTTTATTTTAAAATTATTGGCTTCTACATGATGTGTCAATTTTATTGATCAGTTAATTGGTCAAATATCAAATAAAAAAGAAGAAGGTCATAACGTCTCTAGAAGAGCATTTTGTCATGCGGCAGGTATGCTTTTGCGGTTTTATAATATAGTTATATAGATATATCTTTCTTCTATTATTATATAAAAAACTACTTAAATATTTTTTTATACTATATTTTATATTAGTAAATATTTATTATAAGTTAATTATATTTTATTCTTTTGATTAGTTGATATTCTTAATTAATTTGTGTTTACTAATTGTTTGAGATATAGTTTATGTATATAAAAAAATAGTTTTCTAATTATTATATAAATATTCTTTTTTAAGTTCATGGCATCTTAATCGTTGTGTAGATGTCTTTAACTCTAAGGCATAAACTCTAAACTTTAAAAATAAAATAAAATAATAATAATAATAATAATAATAATAATAATAATAATAATAATATTAATATTAATATTATTATTATTATTATTATTATTATTATTATTATTATTATTATTATTATTATTATCCTCTTCAACACATGAATTATTATCTTCTTCGTCTATCTTTCATTTAATACATTTAAATATATAAATATTATGTCTTTGTGGTTATTATTTTTTAATGATGTATATATTAGATTTTAAGTGAATGTCATTTATTTGAATATTTCTAGAAGAACATATCATTACTATTACTTAAATATCTTTAATTTTAATTATGTTTTATGAAAAACAACAAACAGTATATGCTAAGTATTTTAACATAACAGGAATTGGGGACGGCCACAGGACTCCCATAATTAAATAGGATGATCCCATTACTCTCTATTTTTTTCACATGATTGACTATTTAATCTCAATGGCATTGCTCCATTACTCTGTACTCCCATAATTAATATACATTGATCGCTAGCCTTTGCTAATTAAGCTTATGGGAGAAGACCAATATTATTGGGCAAGTAAGGAGATCGTTATCCTAAATAATATATAAGATCCTACTCATGCATAGTGATCGACTATTGAATCATACTTTCAAAGTGACCATCGAAACACAATCCATTAGCTACTAATAGTGGAAGATTATAGTGACAGGTGCTGGTTTTGGCCATTCGGAGGCTTGCCCCACCAACCCACCACTATCACACAAACTTCTTTGCCACAAGCTAATAAAATAAAAATATTATTATATAAAGTTCTATATATTGATCCCTCTTTATATATTGTAACACTTGGTTCACATGTAGGCTCAACGCGGGCTATGTTCAATCCGAACACAAACCACGTTATGATCACGAATTTTTAAAATCAGATTTAAATAAATTAATAAAGTTTTAGTAATTTTGATTATGAGTTGAATTTAAATTTTCCTCTCCCTCGTGGAGCCGTCATAGAGCACTATGCCTCTCCTTCTCTTCTCTTCTTTGGTGCAGAGGTAAGAATTTGAGTCTCCTCTCTTATGTTCTAGGATTTCTCTCTCTCTCTCTCTCTCTCTCTCTCTCTCTCTCTATCTCTCTCTCTCTCTCTCTCTCTCTAGATTCTTATACCAAAACTTCCATTAGGAGAACGTGAAGGAGAGTGACAATAACGAGAGTTTGAGGGAACGAGAATGATGGCGGTTAGAACTCGAAGAATAAATAACCCAATGAGAATAAGTGTACATTTAGGAGGTTCCTCTTAGATATGCCTCTCATGAATTAATAATTGCATGTTAGATTCTTACCCTAAGTTTGGATAGTTTATTGTAACAATTATGTCATTTGGATTCATGTTTAGTCTCTCCTAGATGATTATATTATTCATGCATAATCAAGTGATGTTTCTGTACCAAAAACAAGATTTAAATTCACAACAAAATAATGAAATTATGATTTTGATTTTGGAGGTCAGACACGGACCACATCCTCGGACACGGCTCATGTCTCTAGGTGCAAAACCTAGCATCGCACCATCTGTTGAACATGGTTTCAGGGATACCGGGCACGTCCTGTGACACATGGATGCTGAGGGCATCTCGAAATAATTAAATAAATGAATCGGATGTTAGTCAAGACATAGTCCATGTCCTTCTCAAACATGGACCATGTCTATAGAAGAAGAAAAACCTTAATGATATACCGGTCGTGGAACACGGCTTGGGTTGAGCCAAACATGATCCATGTTACCTTAACGTGTTGATCTTTTTTGGATTATTCAATTAAATAATCGAACACTAGTTATGGCACTACCCGTGTTAGAGATCGGGCGTGACCCTCAAACATGTTCTACATTAGATGGAGTTCTATTATTTATGTACAAATGGAACATGGCGCATGTTGTATCCTCACACGACACACGTTGATGACAACCGATTATATACCATGAAACATGACCCGTGATCCCATTTGACATAGCATGTGTCCATTGGTCTCGATGGTTATTCTTTTATATTTTATTTTAAAATCCTAGAAAATGGATTATTTTAGATCTTTCATTATGCTAAGGATTAATATGCGTAAAAGATAATGGTCAATCATATTCACTAAATAAATGATGAGGTTGTCATGCATTACATAGTTTGAGAGAAAAAGTAATATCATCGCATTGTTGGAGACGGGTAGAACATCTGCTACTTAATTCCTATTATCTAGCCTTCTCTCTGTCTTGCAACAAAAAGCATTCTTGAGCATCCTTCCCCTTGTGGGCTCTTGTCGTGGTTTGTGCATCACCATTGACCTTTTATTTGCCATGCATCCTCCAAAGACCTTATGAGCCCCTTTCAAACCCACCCACAAAGTCACCTTCAAAGTCACATTCAAAGTCACTAATGGGATAAATGAATGATAATAAGATAATCCACATGAAATAAAGTATTGCATTGATAATATCATTGATCGAGAGCACTACATAGGAAAGAATCAGATCATTTATCTAAAGCATTGCATAGAAAGAAACGAGAGTATGGTATAGCATTAATGTATGGAAAGGAAACAAAGAATTGATATAGGATGACATTGCATTGCATTGATGATGATTTAAGATTATTGACTATGTTTTACAATGTTGTCTTACCTCTTTTTTCATGATTTATTTTTATCATGAAAAGTTATATCTGTGGCACCTTATATATTGGACTTTATAGTTCATAAAAGAATTGTCTCTCTTATATTAAATTCTATAGGTGATTGATCTATTTTGGCTAGTGGCATGTGTGACAACTAATGCTACTTGAGCACAGATGATAATCTTGACTTAGATGTGTCTCCTAGTTTAGTCTTCTATCGAGTTGTAAACATTGATATATTATGTTAGTTATGGTTTAGTTTTGAATATTATCGTGGATTTAAAACTTTTGCATGTTATAAAAGTATTTTAATTTTAATTGTTTCTTATTTTTATTGATTTGTCAAATAATCAGCCATAAAATTAAAATATAATATAAATGTGTTAGCGTCTTTAGGAGGACATTATATCACTTGACAGAGTATGCTTCTTGGGGCATTACATAATATCCCTCTAGTCGTAGACCATTCTTTCCATTTCAGATAACTACTTTTTTTTGTTTAATTATGACCGTGGAGGTGAATAATTACCATAAATTTCAAATCTACATATCAAATAATTTTTCTAATTAAACGATATGTTTGAAGTGATGAATCATAATGGATTAAAACAAATGGGTTAAAACGTTTTTAGATGTTATCTCCATTGAAACTAATTATGTGTAACGCCCCGCGAGCGCACCCTACACATGTACGAATCGATATCCGACACGCGTCGAGGAGTCTCCCGAGGCGGTACGAGAAAACGATATACCATGACAGCGGAAGACGATAAATTTCAGCAATAATGCACAACGGAAACGATTAATAAACTCGATACAATAGTCATAAGAACACATACGGTTAACTTATAACATCTAAGCCCACGACTTATACATGGTCTTGAGCTCATAGCTCATACAACCGACTCGATACATGCTGAAAATAAGCAAAAGGCCTACTAATTGGCCATACGACATAGTAGACTCGATACTTAGCATGTGCCACGTGCAATCTTCACGCCAAAAGCAGCACCTCCATACCTATGTCTGACGGCCTGCAGGATCCAATGCAGGGGCAGAACCCGTGAGCTTTCGCCCAGTATGTAAAACAATGACAATAAC